>JAASGH010000008.1:0-182137 GCA_023334155.1 Globisporangium heterothallicum | reverse complement strand
GTTGCTGAACGGTCTCAGCAGTGGCCACATGGTCGGTGTGCCAGCGACGGTCGTGGACCCGTTCACCAACTTGCTCAAGATCCGCGAGCAGGTTCACTCGCACCCAAAGGTGCTGGAATGGTACCAGACCCACGCGGACCACTAATCATTGTTGGTTTTTGTAGTATCGGTTGCGTCGTATGGCGCTTGCGTGTGCTGCCGAAAGTCGTTGTGCATGACTCGGTTCGATTAGTGTTGAGCTGGTGGGTGACGAAGAAATGAGAAATGGGTGTCTTCAAAATTACAATAATGGCTTCCCCCAATTGTTTTCTTTCCATGACTTGCTAATGTCACATACAGCGAGTCCTCTGTTTTGCATCCATGAGTGTCTCAGGGATATGTCGTATTTTATCTGAGTGTAATCGAAGCATTTTCTGATTGAGTTTGCACACGGACTGAGCGACATCGCAACCATATCAGTTGTAGAAGGGTCGCAAGAGGGAGGCATTCGTTTGGCGTCGAATGAACCAGAGCGTCATGTTGGTGGAAGGATCGCCATTTCGCACGAAGAGTGAAGCCAACATCGCACTCATTCCGACACATTCGTGAGCGAACCTAACGGTCGAGTCGAAGAAGCGCGCTGTTCTCGAAAATTTGCGGAATGCCTCTTCCCAGAGCCAAAAGCTTCTTCCAAGATCTCATTTTCGTTCTCGACTCGTGCCAGTCTGATCTCTCGCACACATGAGCGTCTTCCCGAAGTTAAAGCTCTCGTATTTTGCGCATGGCGGTCTCGCTGAAGCCACGCGCTTGGTGTTCTTCCTGGGCGACGTCCCGTTCGTGGACGAGCGACTCACAGAGCAGCAATTCGCTGCGCTTCAGCCAGAGTTACCGTACGGACAAGTGCCCGTGCTGGAAATCGATAGTGGTGGTGGAGCTCCCGTGACAGTCGTCGCGCAATCCCAAGCGCTCTTGCGCTACGCGGGGCGACTTGCAAAGCTGTACCCGTCGAGCAACAACCCGATTGCTGCGCTCAAAGTGGATGAAATCCTGAACGCACTCGACGAACTGCGCGTGGAAATGGAGGCGTCGAACTACGAGCAAGACCCGGAGAAGAAGAAACAGATGCGCGAAGAGCTCGCGGAAACCACGATCCCACAGTTTCTGGACATGATTCAGCCCCGGTTCGAACGCTTGACGGAATCGCCAGGCTTCCACTCGAAAGGCAAAGTGCTGATCCACGACGTCGCGCTCTATTTGCTGCTGAAGAGCATTCGCACCGGCGTGCTGGACTACATCCCGGCGATTATCGCCGACGACTACGATCTGCTGTGCACGGTGTTTGATAAAGTGGATGCGCATCCGAAAGTGCAAGAATGGTACTCGTTGAACCACCCTCCGAAACTCAAGCTGACGTACGTCGACCAAGGGGGACGCGCGGAGCCAATCCGCTTGGCGTTTTTCATTGGCGGCATTGAGTTCGAAGACGAGCGCGTCACGCAAGAAGAGCTCGCACTCTGGAAACCCGAGTTGCCCTTCCACCAAATCCCAGTATTGGAGGTGGATGGCGAGATGCTCGCTGAAACGTTCCCCATTCTTCGCTTTGCTGGTAGCCTCTCCGGACTCTACCCAGCGCATGATGCGCTCCAAGCCGTCCGCATCGACGAGATCTTGAGCGCGCTGGACGAATTTGACAGCAAGTACACCAAGCCAGCGATCAGCGAGAACGACCCATCGGTGCAAGCAGAAATCTACCGCAAGCTCACGGGAGAACACATCCCGCGAATCTTGGGCTTTTTGGACAAACGCGTCGAGAAGTGGAACGGAGAGTACGCCTGTGGGGACGCGTTCACGATCGCCGACCTTGTGATCTTCATGTTGGTCTCCTTTCTCAAGAGCAGATCGGAGGACGAAGTGCCAAAACACATTGCAGAGCCGTTCAAGCATCTGAATCGCGTGTGCAGCAACGTGCGCGAGCACCCGAAAGTCGCCGAGTGGTACGAGACGCACGAAGTTTTAACCTGAGAGCACAGCAAGACAGTTGATATTGCGAGGACCCTGCTTTAGATGTGCGATCGCTCGTTTGGTTCTACGTGGAGCGTACGCCACATTTTCATTCATGTTTGCACATCCCACACAAATTGTTACCCCATTACCGTCTCGCTCGATGCTTCGCTGCTTGCTTTGTGTGTTCTCTTTCGTCGCTCGTGCTCTTTCGAGATTTGCTCTTGAATGAAAGCACTACACGACTCGGCAAAGTGGTCGATCCGGTTCTCATGCTCGTGGGTTTGCTTTGAGATTTCTCGCTCGAGACGCAGAGTCCGGCTTTCAAGTGCTGCGATTGCTTCCACTTTTTCCTTGAGCGCGTCTTTCATCTCTTGGCTGTGGGATTTAGCGGACTCGGCCATCTCCTGCAACAAGGTTCAACATAGACACATCTCGGCATTGGGTCGACGACATGGCGCGGATGCATACACCAAGCGACAACTTACGTGAATGCGCTCTTCGTAGGAAGCTTGCATGCGCGCTAACCGAGCGTCTTGCGCTTCAAGACGCCGAGTGTGGGATTGGATTTTCTCTTCACACCTCGCCTTCTCCTTGGTGACGGCAGCCCATAAATCTTGCTTTTCCTGAAGCTCTTTGTACTGCTTCTCCAACTCTTGGTGCAAGCTTTGCTGTTTGTCGTCGCTGGCTCGCTGGAGCGCGATATTCTCTTGACGAAGTCGCATGATGGTCTCCACGTGCTTCTCTACGTCTCGTTCGAGATGCAAGCGTCCTTTCTTCACTTCTTCGACTTGAGCTTCGATGGAGCCAACGGATCGCTGGATTCGCTCTTGGAGCTCGATCTCCCAATGCTTTTTCATATCGCCGATTTCTTTCTCATGGTCGATCTTGGACTGGAGCACATTCGCCTGCAGAGTCTCCGCTTTCCCGTTTAGAGTTGCTGCGTTACGCTGGCTGTCTTCCAGTTGAAGGTTCGCATGACTGAGTTGGCTTTGGAGCGAACGCATCTCCAGTTCGTGTTGGCGCTGCAGCTCTGCGACACTGCTTTGATGGGACGAGATCAGCTTCTCTTCTTTCTTTTCACACTCTCTCTGTGCATCTTGCGCTTCCTTACGCACTTTCGCAACGTCTTCTTCAAGCGATCTGCAAAACACACACAGAGACAAAACATCTCAACACTCAGTAAAAGTGCAGAGGAGGAAGCTCCATTGCTGCACACGAAAATAGTGTGCGTACCGTACAGTGAGACTCAGTTTGTGCAGTTCGTTGTCTTGACTGTATTTCTGGTCTTCCAGCTGTGCGATTTGCTTGTTTTTCTGCTCGATGCTCTTGCTCTGCAACGCCTCCAAGTGACTCATCTTCTCGCGCATGACACTGCTCTCACGCTCCAAAGCGGTTCGTGCAGCGCGGTACTCGTCAAACTCGATCTTGCGCTTGTTTTCCAGTGCTTCGAGTTGCATTTTGAGCTCATGGGTGTCGCGCTTTGCATCGACCTCGCGCTGCTGGTATCGGTCGCGATCCCCCTTCAACGTTTCTGCGTCTTTCCGAAGCATCTGGATGCGCATTTCGCTCTCTTCGCTCTTTTCCTTCTGCGCAAAGAACACAGCATTTTCGATTTTACCAACGACGGACTAGACCAAAGCAGGAGAAAAAACAAGCTGCGAAACGCGGCTCGTACCAGCTTTTGCGATTCTTTCCTTGCCAGCATCAGCTCGGCTTCGAAGTTCTCTTTCTCAGCGAGAACCTGCAAAAGTAGCTGGTCGTCCTGCTTCGTGTCCACTACGCTGGGCTTCTCCTGAACAGTCTCTACGGGCGATGGCGATTCTTGGTGCTGCTGCTCCTGGAAAGCGCGATTCCGCGCCAGAAGCTTCTCGATCTCGTCTGCGTGCTTCAGACTGCTGTTATTCCCCATGAGCTCCAACTGAACCAGCGTGTGATTGCTTTGCAGCGCCTCGCGGAACGCCAGCACACCCGCATTGCCAACATCATTCCAGCGCAAATCCAACTGCTTCAATGTGTGGTTCCTCCCCAGTGCCTTCGCCAATGCCTTCGCGCCTTCGGGGCCAATGTTGTTATTCCGCAGATCCAGCGTCAGCAGCCGTGTATCGACTTCCAAAGCCAATGCGATCGCTTCAACGCCCTGGTCCAAAAGCCCGACGTTGTTCCATTCCAAGCTAATCGACACGATATTGTGCTGCGAGCGCAGCAAATCCGCTAGTATCGTCGCGCCCACGGCTTCGAAGCGGTTGCCGCGGAGATCGAGAAGCGTTGGCAATCGCGCTTGCCGCGCATGCTCGACGATCTCGGCGCATTTCTCGTCGCCAAAGTAGGAGTTGCTGTAGTCCAGCACGTTTTCCCTCGATCCAAGCGCTCTTCGCGGGGATGCCGGGACGTGGTCGCCGCGGTGCTGACTGTTGCTAGGCAGTGCGGACGCTTCGTTCCGCGAAGCATCATGGAGGCGGGTGCCGGTCATCTTGCATGCAGCTTCAAATCTTGAAAGGTTGCAGTTTGGGGGTGGGGAGATGCAATATGTGGCCCACATCCTTGCTCTTTCGACCATCTCCTATTTCGTCAGTAGCGACACCAAATATCCCCGCTTTCGACACATGGAGACTCTGTTTTGCCGCCTCTCCAGATTCCAGTCGAGATGTCGAGTTGGCGTGCTTGCATTTGGCGATGCGCAAGGGAGCGAGTGGATAACACAGTCGCCCAAATGCATGGATCTCGCCTCCCCGTTCAGCGAAGTATTATAAATCGCGCATCTCCACTCTACATATCCGATAGCAAGTGATTCGGTGGAATGGTTGCTAATGCGCGCAGCGACCAAGTGGCAGGTCCTCTCCTCAATCCGCAAGCATCCTCGGGGGATCTGCGCAGTGCAACCCCCACACACCTCGACTTCCTTACAGATCCATACGAACCAACTTGGGTCTGGTCTGGGAACCAGAAGGAGCGAGATCTGGTGCTCACCGTAGCGCCAAGTGCAGGGAAGCAGTTGCCACGCAACGAATAGAAACGAACCCAGGACCGCACTCAGGTTCGTACAATTTCTGCATCATGTTTTTTACATGCATCCATCTATCAATCATCCCAAAACTGCATCCTTCCCTCGAACATGGGGACTCTGCCCATTTGTCCCAAGTGATATCCATGCTGAGGTCTGACGCTGCTCGCCGATCCCACCTGGATGTCTTTTACCCTTTGGTGCTGTCCTCACAACCGATTGCCGGTTCTGCATTTGCTGTGGCTCGCAAAATACCTTCTGTACCCACTCTCCCTTACAAAAAGCCAGCATAGTCGCTATTCTGGCGTCTACGTTTCCGTTTCTGTAAACCATTCGGAGCGCCAGGTGGTGGGCACATTCGGAACCGGGTCTCTCTCTCGCACACACACACATCTCCCATACAAAATCCGATACGCGTTTCCTCTCCGATCGCCGATTACCACGTCGTGTCTACGACGCAAAGTGGTGAGCACCAGGATGACCAGCTAACTCCCGCACTGTCTGTCTCCCACACCATCATGAAACATGCGGCAACGCAGAAAGGCCAAGCGCACATGGATGGGAGTTTCGTCGGCGTTGCTCGCGATCCTTGTGTGGCGCGGCATTGCAGTATTTGCGCTCCGATCCGCGTTTATATCACAAAAAGGCAGACGCGATTCGTGATGGCGATGAACACGAAGATGCTGGCGTTTGCATCGCGTTTGGAAGAGAAAGCGGACGGTGCGCAGTGTGTGGACCTCGTGGAATGCGTCGCCACCAGAGCGCTCTATGTCGACAAGCACACCAAGATGACGACGAAGGACACGACTCTGACGAACACGGCGCTGCGAGAGCTGGATATGCATTTGAGCTTACAACAGCAGCCGCAGTGTAACCATTCTTCTGCAAAGAGACACATCGTGCAGCTGCATGGGTATCACCTGAAAGGGGAGCGACTGCATCTCGTCCAAGAATACTGCGCGCGCGGGGACCTGCTCGCGGTGATGCGACAGGAGATCCGCATGCAGAAAGCAGGGCTCGCTGCGTCCACGCTGAACACCGGTTGCGAGGATGGCGTGCGACGGATCTTTGTCCAGGTGCTGCATGGAGTGGCCGCGTTGCACGATGCCGGGATCGCGCATCTTGATCTGTCGCTGGAGAACGTGTTCATCACGGGGGACGATCAAGTGCGCATTGGTGATCTGGGACTCGCGGAGCGCTTCCAGCGCAATCGCATGGGCCAGATCGTGCGGCAGTGTCCACAGAGCATCGCGAAAGTGGCGTACGCGGCTCCAGAAATGCACGCGGCATTTGCAGCAGGCATCCCCATCGATGTCTCCAAAGCAGATGCTTGGAGCCTCGGTGTGATTCTGTGGAGGTTGTGGACCAAGCAAGCTCTATTCCGTACGACAGCGCGTGAAGACCCATTGTACCGCCAAATGGAGCAAAACGGGAGTGTTCAGGCGCTCAAGATGTGTCCACGATTGGCACATGCGCCAACAGTGCTGCGCGATCTTCTCGGGAGATTGCTTGATGTCGACCCATCAACGCGACTCTCCGTCCACGAAGCGCTGCAGCACCCATGGCTACTCTCTGGCGTCGAGGTTGTCCCATCGCCGCCGAAGCTCAAGCGGGTGACTTCGGGTGCCGTGCCGCAAGGACCGAGATTGGCGGCGAAAGGAACCTCTCCTGCAATCACCCCCATCCAGAAGAGCAAAGTTCGCAGCGGATCTTGCGGTGGCGAGATCGCTCTGGAGAGGACGCGCGTGAGCATCCGCGGCTCCATCACGTCCTCGGGCTCAGCGCAGCTTGGCTCCCCAGCAATAAGCGCGTTTGCTCGCTCATGAGTGAAGCAGCAATGCCATCAGGCTAGCTCTGTTAAATGTATGCACGTGTTCGCATCGTCACGAAGTAGTACTATCTAGCATTCGGATCGACGGGAACGAATCCGCCCCACCTATTTAGCTCTCCCGGTCGAAAAATGAATCGATTCCGGACCTCCTTCAATCAACCCAAGAATAATATAAATACATCGCATGAAAATGAAACCAACGCCGCTTCGTGATGGCTGAATGGGGCGATTCCGTCCCATGACGCAACCAATTGGGTCTGCGAGCAGTACATATCCAAGACAGTCCGGACAATCCGATCGGTCATCATGCGCCGGCATTTCCTCTTCGCAGAGGAAGAGCAGGAAAATGGCGTGGGCGATGGGAGGTCCAACTTGCTTCGTCTGTGGCTCGATCGGCGAGCTCAGATCATGCAGCAGGAGCAAGTTGCGCGGTATATCGTGTTCTTCTGGGACCTCGCCAAAGTGAAGTCGCAGGCAGCTTTATCGGCTTCGCGGTACAACGAGTTCTTTGCGCGGGTAGCCAAGGCATTGGTGCAATCGGTCAATACTGACGGTGCACCTGTCGTGGCTGCGCGCGATTGGGTGTACGATGCGGAAGCTCGGGAAGCGATGACGCTTGAGCTTTTCCGCGAAGCGATCATGCAAGTCGCCGAGCTAGTTCTCCCGCTGGAAAGCGAGCAGTCGATGTATGTGTCGTTCTTTCTGGAGCTCCGTGAGAGTATCGCGATGGTCGACGGTCAGATCACGGGTTTAATGGCAAGCGACAGTGATCCAGCGTCTATCGAACCAGCACCAATCGACTTGACTCTCAGAGCGTCCCTGTCTTCGCCGCAACTCTATGAAGCAGTGTCGTATGTCTTGCGTCCTTTGAAAGATGTGACCAAGATCCGCGGAGCTTTCGCTCAAAAAATGCCGCCAAGCTACGATCAGCTCAAGAGCATCAGCGGACTTGCGCCACCGAATTCCCAGCAAATGTCGCTCAAGCAGCTTTTGCTGTGCTACAATCCGCGCAAGTTCGCGCTTTCACGCAAATTCTCGGCGCTCTTCTCAGGAAATGGCGCGCACACCAACAAGCACAGCGAGGACTTTAACGAAGCGACTGACCCACGACTGCAAACGAACCTGAGCGACACAGAGAGTGGCTGCAATGCTACTTTGGTCGCAGCATCGGCGCCAAGTTCGTCGCGGATACGGAATAAAGAGAGCGAAGACGACTGGGATGCGGAAGTTGCGATGATCGAGTCTCTCGAGGAATTCCCCGCGTTCCGTGTGGCTGTGGTCGGACCACCGCACGCTGGAAAGACACGCGTATCGAAGATGCTCGCAAAAAGGTTGCAATTGCGGTATTTTTCGATCGGAACAGCGATTGAGGAAGCCATGAAGAGAAAGACGGCTCGAGATGTGGTGCGAGCTGCTGCACTTGCCAACGCAGTCAAGAGCGAGGAAACAGTGTCAGAGGACGAAGCCAACTCCCCACCGAGTGGGGAGAGTGAGTCGACTGAAGGAGAGCAGGAGAGAGGAGCAGCAGATAGCACCGAGTTGGCACCTGAGCCACCTGCTGGGATCGAAGTGTCCAGCACACCTGAGTCCATCCACGAGGAGGACGTACTCTTCTCCAATGACGATCGAGACACGCTGTACTCTGGAAACACGCTTCCCAGGTCCAAATGTTTAGAGATCTTCGCGTATTACGTCAAGAACTCGCTTTTAGGTGAGTTGCATCCACTAGAGTTGTGCTGAGCGCGATGGCTAACGGTTCGTTGACACGCTTTGTGTAGAGGGTGTCGGCGTGGTGATGGACGATATTCATCCGGCCGAGATAGAGGTGGAGATTGGGACAGATTATCTGGTTGTTTTGTCTGCATCACGAGATGATATCCGCGAGCAGATGCAGCACTTCACCATCGCACCGTCAACGAGGTGTGTGTACTCTGCACGTGAGCGAGCGATTCTAGAAGGAGATCCAGCCAGCATAGAAGCGCGAGGTTTTGCCGATTTCGTTCGACGGCAACAGCAATCGGTCGATGATGACACCGAGATCAGCTCGAAGAAGAAGGCGACTGAAACAGACACTGACGGTCCGGAAAGCCAAGAAGCAGACGAAGATAGTCCGTCCGATGGAGGACAAGCAAGCGAGGATGCGATAGATCCCGACGGAGACCAAGAGAAACCCGTCCTTCCGCTAGAGCCAACACAAATCGAGAGAAACCGGATTGATCCGCCTGGCGAACCCACGCTACCAATCCGCTCTCTCCTCTTGGAGTCGTTTCGCGAGAGGTACAAAGACTACAGCTCTCGCGTCCAAGCACGACTAGCAGCACTGGCGATCGATCCCCCGAACAACCCGAAGCAGAGGTATCATCTTATCCACGTCCTGGCGTCGCAGTCGCTGAGTGTGATTTTAGAACACTGCGTTCAAGCAATCACTGGGGTACGATCGATCTTTTCGTTCTGTCTGTGCTTCTAGCGAGCAATTGGTCGGATTCGACGAGCTCAACTAATGGTTTTTTGTCGTGCTGTGTCCATGATAGAACGCACTTGCGATTTCTCGAACAAACGTTTCTCGACGAGCGGTCCAAGTGGCACTTCCAGAGGAGCTTGCGGCGCTGGCAACGTCAGAACCGATTGACCGCGCTGATCAGATTCGGTGGCTATTGCATGGCGACTTGAGTGGACTGGTCGAGTCTCGTGAAGCGAGCGATGCGGCGTCGAATGAGGAACGTTTTTCGCGACTGCCGTCAAGAAATGGCAAACGACGGTTATCCAAGTGGAAGGAGTTTTGCCCTGTCACGTCGACTCGAGAGAGCGGTCTTGTGCTAGGAGATCCTTCGTTTGCTGCAGTGTTCTCGGGAAGGATGTATCTGGCAGCAACCCGGGAAGCACTCGACGCTTTTTGTGCCCACCCGCTGCAGTATCTTCGCAAACATCCCCAAGCCAAGCCTTACAGTCGGATGTGGCTTGTGAGCAGCGTTTCTCTAGCTTCTTACCTTCCAGCCATTGAAGACTGCTGTGCTCTGAAAGCATTTGATGCGGTCGACATACTTACAAAGCGCACTCCAATCTCCGCTCAGATGGAACTGATGGCAGGTAAGGTACTCCCCGGAATCCAAGCGGTAGAGCTGCTCGCAGACGCAATCCGTCACCAGGAAGCTGCATCTTCTGGTGGCAGGTGGATCATAAGTAACTTGTCGTTTACAAGCGAAAACGTTACAGCACTGAAAGAGCGCGAATGCCTTCCCGAGGTTATCGTATTCGCTGACCCGAGCCAGGATCTCCTTGAGAGAGAGGGGAAGAAGACTGGACTTGGCAGCATTGTCAATCTGAAACACCAGCAACACGAGGCGTCCGTCGCCGCAACTGCTGAGATCATCAGAGCGATGGGGATAGTCGTAAGGACATGTACTCTGTTTGAAGACACCGCGGAGACAGTGGAGACACTGCGACGACAACTCGATCCACTCGCACCCAGAGTAGACCGAGTTGAAGACGGCTACCTCGCACTCGAAGATGCGGCAACCGTGTTTGCTCTTCCTGCTACTCCGGATGGAGAAGACGCTATCAAATCTCAGGCGGAAAAGGGCGAGACAAACCACTACTGCCCCGTTTCTTGGACAGAAAAACGCACTCTGGTTCCTGGGACTCCAGAGTTTGTTGCGGCGTTTGGCATGAAGTACTACTCTTTCGCTGGGAAACGAGAGCAAGATGCTTTTGAGCGAAATCCAACGAAATACATCCCGACCACGCATGGCGCAACGTCATCGTTGATTCCGACGATTGTTTTGTTGGGGGTTCGAGGTGCCGGACTGACAAAACTGACGCGGTGTCTGCAAGCGAGCAGCAGCAATAGCTCCAACGCATGCTATTCGGTGCTTGACGTGAGTCTGGAGCAAATCAGCCGATCTCTAGCAAAGCGACTCCGGACTGAATCTCTGAAGACCGAGGAAAACCAGAGACCGTCAGCTGATTTGTATGTGGAGGAGCTGAAAAGGGAGCTTCATGATACCATGGATAAATGCCGAGACATTGTCAATGATGGCTCGAACCCCATCTCTGCTGGGTGTCTTGTCCTTGCTGGTCTCGGTGACGAGGATTCTCAATTGCCGTCTCCTGAGCTTCTCCAAGTGTGTTTCCAGCAAGACGTGTTCCCGATGGCAGTCATCCCCACAGCCATGACTGACGAAGAAGCACTTCGAGTTCAACTCAGCCAGTGGAGAGCAAGCTTGCCTCCGCGAAGGAAGAAGTTGAGCCGAACCCGGACAGTCGGTGGCGAAGAAGGAGGAAGTCAAAGCGCTGAAGGAGAAGAAGAGCCCGATTTCAATCTAGAAGAAGCCGAAGCAGACGAAACGCAGCGACTTCAAGAGCAATATGAGACCGATAGAGAAGCACTCGCAGCAGCGATCGATGCCTTCAAAGCACGAGGCGTCGCTGTTGCGCCACCGATCGATGTTTCTGGGTCGTTTCGACAAAGCGTGCGCAAAGTCTCTGCTGCAATCGACTCGTTCATGGCGCGAAAGGACTCGCTTTTTGATCGATGCGACCTCCTTGATCGAGAAACTGTGCTGCAGGCATTAGCATCAGGTGAGTTGATAGTAGGGAAGCACGGCACTGCTTGTCCTGTCGCGGGCACGTCGACGAACCTGCTCGAATCTGCAGTCGTCTACCGGGACCGAGTGTATTTTCCCCACAGTCAAGACGCTGCAGCAGCATTTACATCCAACCCATCGAGATATCTTCGCCAATCTTCGTGCGCACCTCCGTGTCAGCCCACATGCTGCATTTCTGGATCCCCTTTTGTCGGGAAAACGAGATTTGCAAACGAGCTCGCCACCAAGTCTAACCTCGTGTATGTGTCGCCGCAGTCTGCGATGGACTGGGTATTGCAATGCCATGGAGACACTTCCGTTTGTCGTGGAATCCGAGCTGCTCAGGCGGCAGGAACTAGTCCCGATGCGAAAACCGTCGACGAAGCCATATCAGCGCGCCTGCAGTCTTCCGAGTGCCAGCTCCATGGCTGGGTCGTTGATGACTATTTTCTGAGACCAGAAGATCTTCAGCGATACAAAAGCAACCCAAGTTTGATAAATCCAGGGTTGCTATTCATTCTGGACGGGAATTTCCAGGCGATATGGGAGCGCAAGAAGCAGGTGATGCTCAACAACACGGCGACCAGACTGGACAAAACGGACAGGGATGCTGGTGCGCCAGAGCAGATCGCAAGCGTGGAGCTCGGTGCTGCTCGAGACCAACTTGTCCTGGAGTTTTCGGTTTGGCAGAAACAGCGACTCGACTTGCTCGGCTTCTGGTCGATGCAGTACGGCAGTCCCCACGTTCGGCAGATCGACGCAACCCAGACGTCTTTCTGGAATGTACTCGCTCAAGGAAACGAGCGACTGGAAGAGCACGTACGTAAAATGCGTGCCTATCGGAGTGACCTCATCGCTGGTCGGCCAGCTAGAGTGGACGGAGTCGCTCGAAGCATCGACACACTCCGCGCTCGGTGGCATCCAGTGTTTCGAACGTTCTGTCCCGTTGAACTCAGTTCGTCTCGATACAACACGTCGTGGGCGACAGATCGCCAGTTCTGTGTGGAGTACGAAGGGAACCACTACTGGATGGCAAGTGCGCAGAATCTACAGCAGTTCCTCGACCATCCACGCGAATTTATTGACTCGAGTCAAGAAGAAGACGCGCTCCAGTTGATCGCGAAAGCACCCGTCGATGCGTCACTGCTGAGCCTGATCTCGGTGGCGGATTGCGAGTTCCCAGAGCTAAAAGGGTACTGCCCCGTAACGTTCAAGCTAGGCACGGGGGCGAAAGACTGGGCAGCAATCGTGAAAGGTCAAGTCTTCTATCGCGCGTCGTACGTCCACAGAGTGTATTTCTTTGCCTCGGAGGAAATGCGCCGTCGGTTTCTCGTCGAACCTGCAGTCTACGCGAATCAGCGCTTACCAGTCAAACTACCACCGCAGCTATCCGCTGCATTGACGAGAAACTACCCAGGCAAGTTGGAGCAGGAGCTGTCGGCGGTGCTGAACGAGTCGCTTTTAGTGCTCGGGACCGAGCGACCCAAGTTCCTGCAAGCGAGTCTCGGAGCGTCTGCGTGCTTCTACTTGGCGCTCATCTTGAAGACGCGCGCGAAAAACCTCCCCGAGCACATCAAAGCCAAGTTCCAGGTGAAAAAAGAGGCGTTTGAGCTGGATTGCCGTCTGAGTGAGATGCTGAAAGCGGCGATCACGCCAAGTAATGCATCCTGTGGCACAGCGATCAAAGGTGTCCGCGCCGTGCGAGGAGCGACCACGACAGCCGCCGCGAGCAGCTCTGCAGTAGCTGCACCACCTGACCTTGACATCCAGGAACTCTGTCAGCGCTTTGACAAAATCACGGGAAGCGCGGGGTCGCCATCCACTGCGACCGCCGACTCTGCAGCCCTGAAACCGAGTTTCCTAGAGTATGCAACCTTGTAGCTCAGAGAAAGCAGCAGATTACCGCACAAGCAAGTGGCAACAATACACTGGAGGATCATTCCTTTCGATTGCTTGTAGAATAAACATAATATTCATAGTAAAAGCACAGCATGAAGAAGCAATCGCGCAGTCCTCCTCCCTCTCACTTTCCCACCAGCAGCGGCGTCTTCTCATCTGCATCATGCGTATCCACTTGGATCACCACCGACGCTTGCTCAGGATCGACATCGTCATGGCTCTTGTGGGGCGGTCTCCAAAAGTTCAGAAGCAGCGAAAAGAGGATCACGGGCACCGACGAAAGCAGCTCCGAGAGTCCCGCTAATGCGGGTGGGATCGAGATCCCGAAGTGCGGGTACAGCGCGCCGCACGCCAACGGCATCAGCAGCACGTTGTACATGAACCCCCACGTGAAGTTCCACTTGATCAATGTGTTCGTCGCGTGCGACAAATCCATTGCGTTGAGCAGGTCGCGCAGGTCGTCCTTCACCAACACAAGATCCGCCGATTCAAGCGCGACGTCAGTGCCTGCACCAACAGCGATGCCGACATGCGCCATCGCCAGAGCAGGACCGTCATTTACTCCGTCACCAACAAACGCCACATTCTTCCCAATGCTCTGCAGCAGGCGCACTTTGTCGACCTTTTGGTGGGGAAGGGCGTCGGCGATCACTGTGAACTCTGGGATACCGAGCATCTCGGCGATGGAAAGCGCAGTCTCCCGTTGGTCTCCAGTGACAATCCATGTTTGGATCTTTCGGCGTCGGAGCTGCTCGATGACGAATCTGGCTTCTGGTCGTGGAGTGTCGCGAAGCGCAACGACTGCAGCCAGTTGGTTATCGATCGCGACCGAGATGACGACGCACCCTCGCTGCTGGAACCTGCTGTTCGCCATGTGGAGATCCACTGGGATCGCGATCTTGAGAGCATCCTGCATCCACTTGAGCGAGCCAATGTTGATTTGGCGACCATCGATGTGTCCCCGAACGCCGCAACCAGGGATTGATTCAAACGTGGTCCCTGACAGGACAGGCGCGCCGAGTTGATGCGCATACGAGACGAGCGCCTTTCCAATCGCATGCTCGCTGCTCCTTTCCGTCGCTGCAATATAGCTCCACAGTCTTCTGGTGTCCCCCTCGGGCGGGTTGATCGACGGCACGATCGAATCGACCACAGACAGATTCCCGCTCGTAAGCGTCCCGGTTTTGTCAAACATCACCACGTCGACTTTTTCCAGAGCTTCGATGGCGTGACCACCTTTGAAGAGAACGCCAAACTGGGAACCGATCGTTGTCGATACCATGATCGCCGTTGGCACCGCAAGACTGATGGCGCAGGGACAACTGATAACCAAAATCGTGATCGCAAAGCGCAGCGCAAAGGGAAACGGCGCCCACCCATGAGTGGGCACACTGCCACTTCGAGCCAAGTGATACCACACGAAGAACATAATCACCGAGATTGAGATGATGAACGTTGTAAAATAGGATGCGACCACATCTGCAACGCTCTGGCTCACACTCTTCGACGACTGCGCATCATCGACAAGGCTGACAATCCGCGCAAGCATCGACTCGGTGATAGTGTGGGTCACGCGCATGATCAACACCCCCTGCGAGTTGATCGTGCCGCCGATCACACTAGAACCCGGCTCTTTCGCGACTTTCCGGGATTCACCTGTCACCATGGATTCATCCACTGTACTCGCACCTTCAACGACCACGCCATCCGTTGGGATACGCGTCCCCGGGAGAACCTTCAAGAGATCTTCCCGCTCCACGAGGAGGATGTCAATGTACGACTCCTTCAGCGACTTGTCATTGTCACCATTTGATTCCAAAAGAATCGCCGTTTTCGCTTGAATGCGAAGAAGTGCATCCACGCTGTTGGTCGCCTTTGCCTTGACAATCTTTTCGATGTAGCGTCCAACAAGGATAAGCGTAATCAGCAGCGCCGTCACTTCGAAAAAAGTCTCCGATCGGTCAGGATGGACGCCGAAAATCCCCATGAAAACTGTCACGACCGAAAAAGTGTACGCCGTGAACGAGCTGAGCGAAATGAGCACGTCCATTGTCACGCGCGATCCGTATCGCAACGCCAAGAACGCGCTTTCGTGGATCGGGAATGCGATGATAAACACAATCGGGGTCGCGCACACCATTCCGATCGCATCTTTGAAACTCAGACCTGCCACAATATCATTCTCCACCGGATTTGAGGTGGTCGACACAAACAACGGGAGCAGGTATTCCATGACCAAAATCGGCAGCGCAAGGATGACGCTCGACGTGAGAATGGCCTTGAATTTCTTGACTTCTGCTTCTTCGTTTTGAACAGCAAGCGGTCGAGGCGTCGATGCATACACCTGGAAACCGACGGCGCTGGAAAGCTGTCGAACGATCGTCCGCGCTCCAGTTGCTTCCGGATCGTACTCCACAAGAAGAGCTTTCTGAGTCCCCATCACTTTTGGAGACGTAGTAGGGGACACATCATCCGTTTCTATAGCAGACATGACGCCTCGCATCTCCAGCAGCGCCGTGCGTACTTTAGTCGGGTTTTCGTATCCGATATGCAGCACAATGGACACGAACGAGTCATTCGGCATCACGCCAGCAGTGAACCCCAAGCTCACGACCATGTCTTCAATCGCCTTGGCAGAAACCATCTTTGGGTCGTACTCGAACACGCCACGACTCGTGAGCAAACTGATGTTGACGTCCAGGATCCCCGGTCGTCGCGCCATGTACTTCTCGATCCGCGTGCAGCAACCACTGCAAGTCATACCGCCAATAGAGAGGCGTAACGTCGGAAGGTCAGCCGGTTTAATGCTCACCGCGACCGATTTCCGAGGGGCGATGTGGTGCTGTGCCATGTTGATCCCGCGCTCGTTTTTGAATTCGGCCACACGATCAAAGAGACGCTCGCGGAACTTGTCCGGATGGCTGTTGGACGGTTTACGCTCGAGCATCCTACCCACACCAGTGTTCGTAGCGGAGCAGCAGGAGTCTGTTTCGCCACGCTCCTTGCTCTTGCTTGAGCAACAACCAACTGGGCTCGCACTGGGTGGCGCGGAGCAAGAAGAGCTGCTGCAGCATGAGCTCTTCGTTTCACGTGCTTCAATCACCGCCACTGGCTCCTTTCCACTTGAACAACAACTGACACCCGCAGAAGAGCAGCAACCGCCATTGACGGGTTTCACACCACCACCTGGCGCTACAATGACTTCGTCCACGTCGATCTTGTCGCCGCCACAGCACGAAGAAGAAACACCATTTCCATCACCACCGCAGCAACCGCCGCCGTGTTTGTTCACAGCAGCGACATCCGTAGGAGTAGACGCATCCGCCAATTTACTAGACACTGGGAGATCTCCTTGACGACCGTTGTTGTCATCTCCGCCACGAAGGTTCACTTCAACATGCTCATGTCCCAATCGATCGGCCACGACGTCTTCGTTGTCTTGCTTCACACCATCATCCATCGCAAACGCAGACGATAAAGGCAGAGATGAGAGAGTAGTACTCGCGTCTCCTTGTCCATTCGAGTCCGACGACGGCGACACTGGAGACGACGACGACGGGGTCGACGCGGGCGGCGTGACGTCGCTGGCGAAACCACCACCGTCGCTGCCGACCTTCACCTTGCCACTCTTGGATTTCTTGCGCGCCATGGTGCTGTTGCGTCTGTGGTTTGCAGCTACGGAGAAGAAAGAAATGAGTTGGGGTTCCTTTATCGATGCGAGGCGCGTACAGTACTATCGTGCGGGACAGAAATGAGTTCGTCTGGTTCTTCTCTCGTTCTTTTGGCTCCTTCGGGTGGCTCCTGCACGTCAAACCGGGAGGAAGATGGATGCTGAAGCGCGCTTGGGGGCGATGCGGTTGCACGCTTCCTTTGGCTCCAATATAGGGTTTGGAAAGAAGAGATGGATGTTCCGCAGCCACCCTCGTGTAACGAGTGTCCTGTTTATAAAGGCATTCCGTCTGCTGTGAGAGGTTCCTACGATCGATATTGCGAAGGGAGAGAGCCGATCGAACATGAATATGTGGAATAGAAAGGCCTGATGGAACAGAGGAAGGCAATGAAATAAGGGGGATGGTCTTAAGTTCGCGCGAGTCGTTTACCACACACACTCGGACGTACGTAGCGCACATTTAACGGACACTCTAAGTGCGCGCTTTGAAGGTCGTAATCGAACTTAGTGGAAATTGCTGTCTTTCCCAAGATCGTTCGACAACGATGACTGCCACAACAATTGCAACAGCAACAGCAAAAGCAACAGGAAAAGCAGCATGGCGAGCTCGTCCTCGAGTCTGAACCTCGCGTCGCTGGTGATGCCGACGGAAACACTCACCGCTGCATTGACACCAGCGCCTTCGTACGGCGCGCTGCCGTCGCTCAACCCGCCGCTGTTCTTCGAGATCGTCGAAGACCAAGTGTACCGCTCGAACAAATGCGATTCGTCGTCCTTCCCGTACCTCGCGACGCTGCACTTGAACACCGTCGTGTATTTATCCTACGATGACCTAACGAGGGAGCTCGTGGACTTTTTCAAAGAGAAAGAGATTAATGTGGTAAGCGGACGTGCTCACATTCTTGTGTGTGTGTGTGGATCTGTGCATCTAAATTGGTTGCTTTCTTTTGAGTAGATCCACTTGGGGATGAAGTATCGGAGCTCTTCGCATTGGAAAGGGATCTCGGAAGGGATGGCGAAAGAGGCAATTGAGCACATTCTGGACCAGCGCCGCCATCCGATCATGGTGATGTGCAAGTAAGCTGAAGACGCACGAGAGCGAATCGCTTGAGTGATATGTGGGTGATTGAATGGGATGCCTGTGCTTGAATGGTAGGACGGGGGTGCATTTCGCTGGCACGATCATTGGATGCTTGCGACGACTGCAGAACTGGAGTTTGACTGCAACGATTGATAAAGTACACTGCGCTGTGCATGCACGGTAATCATGTCGCTGCGCTATTGATCGCTCGCTAACTGTCTTCACTCCCCTGCGTGGATGCAGTACCGAAACCTGGCAAGCAGCATCAAGACGCGGTTTGAAAACGAACAGTTCATCGAGCTGTTCGACGTCGACTTGGTGACTTTGCCGCAGCAGCTACCCGATTGGTTCGTGCTCAACCAAACACTCATGGTAAGTGGACGACACAGCTCGTGAGGTTCATCGAGCAACAGCTCACGACGTTGACTCGTGCATGTTGCAAATGTATGCAGGAGCAAGAGCGGATAGCACTGATGAAAGGCGAATGCTATCCTGGCTTGAAACGAGATGCGATCAAAGAGAAGAGTGGCTCCACTGATGCTGATGATGCTCCCATTACTCCAGCGTACCAAAAGTATTATTTCTACCTGCAAGGTCCGTTGGCGTCACCCTCTGTCAAATTCTCCGAAAAGAAAAGCATCATCGGTGACGACGACGACGACTAGCTGGACGTCGAAAGGGTTTAGCGTTGTAGAGTATCCCGTCCCATGTCTTGCTAATCGAGTGGGTGAAACAAAAAATGGAGTGTCTGAGGATCCACGAAGCAGCATCCGATATCTCCGTTTGTTTGTTTTATTGGGTTTTTAATTGCAATCTACGAAGGTTTCCCTGTCGACCTTGCAAAAATGGCAACAGGAGAGGGAAAGAGAAGAAAACATATCAAGGAGGGCGATGCAAGTCCCAGCCAGCAGCAGCACTGCTCGCATACACTTAGGTGAGGTCTTGAGCAGCGTCGACTTCGCCCATGATGCTTTCCTTCACCTTCAAGAGAATCGAGATCTTCCACGGCTCGATTTTAGAGATCGTGTCAAATTGGTACACGGCATCAGCGAATCCGTCCGAGCTGAAGTTCTCGAAGCTCTGGACCATAGCCTGCAGGAATTTGCCCTCGCGACTGTCTCCAAACGTGTAATCGATCTCTTGGAACTCGCTCAACTTCATTTGCACAAGCACAAGGTCTTTCGTCGCGAGCGCACAGATGCCAGCGTTCAACAGATGGTTCTTGGCATTAAACTTGAGCAAGTTGGACTCCATCGAAGCCTTTGCGATGTTCTCGTAAATCTCCAACGCCGCATCATACCTATAAACCAGTGCACAAGCAAGCAAAAAGCAGCAGAAAGCGTAAGGAACACGTGGCATTTACTGCCGGATGAGCGATAGCCGTCTTCGTACCGCTCCAGCTGAGCAGAAAACTGCGCCACCTTCAGCAGCATGTTGTTAGCCGAAGACGACTGGTTTTCGCCACTGAAGTAGTCCGAAGCCTGTCGATAGCTTTCCAGCGCGTCTTCCTTGTTGTCCTGGCTCTCGTAGATTTCTGCGATTTGCTTTTGCAATTTCGCCGCGTTGGAGAACCGCCCAGCATCGCAAAGCATCGAGATCGCCGTGCGGAAGTATTCAATCGCGTCTACAGCATTCCCAACGCAGAAAAATAACATTAGAGTCTTTGCGCGCACGGGATTCGAACCAGCCTGTACGGAATGGCTGGCAGCAGCGCACAGCAAACCTGTCGGATTCACTTTCTGCAGCGCATCAGCAGCTTGCTGGTAAAACTGGGCCGCTCTCGAGCTCTCCTTCAGTTTCATCTACACCGACGCATAGAATCGTCACGGGATTGTTAATACAAAGGGTGGGAATGAGCTCAACAAATACGCGATGTGGCTCTCTACCTGGCAGTCGGCGCATTTTACGTACGCATCCGCCGCTTCTTGCCCTGTACAATACCGCAGAAACCACAATAGTGCATCAGCATAACAACACACGCTACGGGGGACGCAGCTGCTCCCATGCAGAGCGACAGACGTACACTTCTTGGCGATTTTGTACTGGTTGCCCGCTTTTTCAAAGAGGTCGCTCGCGTCTTCGAATTTCTGCGAGCCGCCAAACGAGAAGAACGACGTCTTCTTCAGCGCCTTCTGGCCCTGCGCCATGTACTCCGCCGCCTTCGCGTCCGACGACATCTTCCAACCACGTACGATAGTCCCAAAGAAACCCCCCTTGGCGCTTTGCTCGTTCTCCAAGATGAACGCTCCCGTTATTTGTGTTGGCTGCTTCCTTCAACAGCATCACGAAGCGACAACTCTTTGCTTCCTCCCATCGGTACACTGTACCGTTTGGATGACTAAACGGACGTGGGCCACGTAAGATCTAGTCAAGATCTGCAAACTTAGTGTGGGACACCGTGTTCGTGGGCTGGTTTAGGACTCCCCCTTTTTGGATCGCGTTCCCCCTTCTTTCCTATACAAAAGAAATCCAAAAGGAGAAGAAAGCAGAGAGATGGTGCGTGAGGAGTGGCGATGTGGATCTCGATGTAGATGCGGGTGTTCGAGGGATATGGGTCGCTCTACTAGAGAGAAGCGAGCGTGCTGACGGCGGTGTTGCTATTGTGTGCGTTGTAGTCTATTTTATCGTACAACGGTGCGGCGATCATCGCCATGGCGGGCAAAGATTGCGTCGGGATCGCTTGGTAAGTGGAGGCGTCCGAAACGATGTGGGTACGGAGAGCGCGATGGTATTCATTTTCTGTCGATGTGTGCGGCTTTGGTGTGGTACAGCGATACGCGGCTGGGTATGCAAGCGCAGACCGTGGCGATGGACTTCCAGAAGGTGTTCCGTGTCAGCGACAAGATCTTTTTGGGCTTGGCTGGTCTTGGTACGGATGTGCAGACCGTCTCTCAACTGTACGCCTTCTTTTTCCTTCCAAGCATGCTTCTGCTCGATCGATTTTATTGAACGTCTTTGTTCACGAAGTATATATTTGTGACACGAACCGATATGCAGCCTCAAGTTCAAGGTGAACATGTACAAGATGGACGAAGAGCGCGAAATGAAGCCGAAGACGCTCAGCGCTCTTTTGTCGAACATGATGTATGAAAAGAGGTACGCCAGCTCTGGAGATCTGTTTGCTTCGCCATGCGTATATCTGCTTTGTGCCGAAGAAATGGTTGAGCTAACTGGATGGTGTGTTTCCATTCTGTTATCGGATCATCCGTCAAAGATTTGGTCCATGGTTTGTCGAGCCTGTGATCGCGGGCTTGACGGAAGATAACAAGCCGTTCCTGTCCAGCATGGACTGCCTCGGTTGTGAAATGATGACGAAGGATTTCGTCGTTGCCGGCACAATGGAGGACGCGCTGTACGGCATGTGTGAATCGCTCTACCGTCCAGATTTGGTACGAGTCGTGTTAGTGTGCATATGGGATTGGAAGATCTGTCGTGCTTACTTGTGAACCCTGCTTTTGGATGTGCTGTGCAGGAAGCGGACGACCTCTTCGAAACGCTTTCCCAGTGCTTGCTCTCTGCGTGCAACCGCGACGCGCTCTCCGGTTGGGGTGGCGTTGTGCACATCATCACGCCGAAGGGTGTGACCTCCAAGAAGTTGAAATCTCGTCAAGATTAGAGTATTTCCTGCACCGTTTTTCGTGAAGCAAAGGGGAGTGTGTCCGTGTTTCTTCTCTTGAAGCCTTTGTCAGGAGAATGCAGGAAACGAACGAGCTGGCGTGTGCGCTCCAGAAGTATGCATGACGTGTATCCACATTTTTTTTCAGCACGCAGAAGAGAGAGACACTCTGTATCGCTTGCTAACGATAATGGAAGCAAGACAACCTCGTATTACAGTTTGATGGATGGTCGCTGCTCTTCTTGATGTCGCATCCAGCTCACAGGTTGTTGTGCTGCTTGTTTGCTGCAAGGAAGTCGCGGTTGAAGACGCTGCAAACCTTCGTAAATGGAGTGCAAATTGGATGTTTCGGATCCGAGCACTTACAGTGTGCCTTGTTATAGTTGATATCACATTGAACAGGCTCGGGTGTACTCGGACCGAGTTGAAGTGGGCAAAACTGAAACGGTCGCTTCTGGAGCAAATGGCGGACTCGGACATGCGCGGTTGCGACCAAGTTGGCGGTCGTGACCAGGTTGGATCGTCAATGCAGCGACCACGACCTGGACGCCTCCGTGTCGAACCAGGTCTTGGTTTCCCTCCAAAGAAACACAAAATCCAAAAGGTGTGCGATACTGATTCATATTCCCTCGCTTGCTCGTCCGCAGTCACTTGCGGGACATGACGGGATCTTGAGCAAGCGAGGGTGGAAGACAGCGAGAGAAAAGGCGGCGCTCTGCACACTAGCAGGCGATATGTCGCTCCTTCGCGCCTCCAGATGATGTCATTTCTGCGATGCAGCATGACATCACTCGACCTCTTGACGAGGAATCGGCAAGTACTGTGCATGCTGCGAGCGAGATATGGAAAGGAAGTTTGGTCGCTCAATCCTGCACAGCGCTGCATCCACAGACTGGACTGCTTTCCAGAGAGAGAGAAAGCCGACAAAAGTCGAAGAAGAGCTCTTTTTGATGGTCAGCTGAGCTTCTTGATTGCATCCTCACCATACAAAGCGAGAGTGCAGGGTGGACCTCCGAAGCTGTCCTGTCTCCTTCCAGAAAGCATCACCAGATGATTCGAACCGGTTTAAACCGTGTGTTTGTGAGGTTTCGCATTGTGTGTGTCGCTCGAGGAAGAGAGATGACTCGATGTCGGGTTTTACCCGCCACCGAACCCACTTGGACCGTTCTGCGTACAGTACGTTCCGCCCACTTTTTTGGGGTATTTTTCTCACCCTTTGTAACCGTTCGATGGATGTTTTTGGCGCGAGTCCAGCGAGTGGTCCAGATTTAAATCTGGCGCACCTCAAGCATACAGATCCTCGCATCACTTGAAGTGGATGGAGGCTGTTTTTTGCGCGCGCTTTCCCCTTTTCGGTTTGAGCGCGCGATGGATGGGGTGATGCGTGCTGGACAGTAAAATACGGTGTCGCGTTGTGTGTTTTCCTCTGTGCGAGAACCGCTTGTGTGCTTGAGTGTGTGTGTGTGTGGTTCTGGGTGGGTGGCTTTAATGGCTTCAGATTTCAAATTTCTCCACCGATAGGAAGCAAGCAAGCAAGCACACGCAAGTGCATACCATTCACCGCGTTGAGTGGGTGGAGTGGGTCGACATCGCCGCCTCCAGCTGGTCAGTAGACGCCTGGCGCGGTCGAGACGAAGAGTGAGTCGATCCGGTTGTTGTTGTTGTTGCGTGGCAGTATTTATACTCGACGAGAATGGCGAAGCAGATCCGCAGCTTGATCGAGCGCTTTGATGCGGGGAAGAGCAGAAAGAGAGCCGCGACTCGTGGCACGTCGGTCGCGCTGGTGCCGGAAGTGGTCGAAGGAAGCGTGCGGGAGCTCATCGATAAATTCAACGGCATGTCGCGAAGTATCCCCGATGTACCCAGATCCGCGTACCGATCGACGTGGTCACGGCGCGCGACGTCGTCCGTCGTAACCGATGCAGAGCTAGCTGTACAAGACGACGACAGTGCTGACACAGGAGGTATGCATGACACAGAAGAAGAGACACACGACGGGACAGAAGACGAATTAGAAGAGCCAGGACTAGCTGGAGGAGAGGATGTTGAAGAGGAAGAAGGAGTGTCGACCTGCGATGAAACCGCGTCTATCCATTCGCTGTCGTCGTCGTTCACTTCGGATTCGTCCTATGACGATTACCACCAGGAAGCAGCGATGTACTACGCGTTTGAATACCAGCTAACGCTACCACAAGAAGAAACCGAAGGTGTCGTCCACGCAACGCACGAAGCAGAAGAACCTGTTGCTCCTCCAGTGTCGACTGCATCAGCGGAGGCGTCAGCAGGCATTACAGCTTGCGCCGAGGCACCAGTAGCAACGACACGCGCGGGAAAAGATCTTTGTACAAGACCACGCGCTCTATTGCCTTCGAAAATCCCAGTTCTGAGAAGACCGCTGATCCGAGCGGCAAACAGAGTGGTCACACCTATCCCAGCGCCAGTTTCGGGTGGAAGCGAAGCCCGTCGTCCTTCTCGCGCGACACTCCCTGCTTCGAGCCCTGGACGTGAACGCCGAGTCGTCGCCGAGATCCCGTCTCGCCTTGCGAAGTCCTGTCCCCGGTTTTCCAGTCTCACCAACACCTCGAGTCCTCGGAAACCCGTACCACCTCCCAGCGCAGAGCGTCGAGAATTCATGCGCGACCTGACGTCAAAGCCAGCAGCTGCACGAACAGCAGCGACCTCGAGCTTCACGACGAGCGTCCGATCATCCGCTGTCAGTCCCCAAGCGTCTAGACCACCAGTGCCAGCCGCGCCAAGGACCAGTGCATCTTTGCAACCGAGACCACGGACCAGAAGCTCCTCTAACGGAAGCAAACCCAGCTCTTCGACTCCTCGACCTCGCGAAAGTGGTGCCAGTGCCAGACCACCGACTCCCGCGCAGGACATTTGCCTGGATCAAATCAAATCCAGATTGTTCGATTACGAGAATGATCCAAAGCGTCTCGAGATGGTCGCAGCGAACCGAGCGCGCCGCAAAAGCTTGGAAGCTCGCAAGACACAGGCGGTGTAAGACGTAACCGTGCGCCGGGGACCATCCCTCCTGTGAAGTTCCAACGCCGAGATCATCCCATTGAGTGGAGCGCGGGCTTTTCTACTTGTGCTCTATGTTGCGAGCGCCATCGTTATCGGCGTTTATTGAGCATCGATGCTGGCAACGCGCAGTGTGCTCACTTGCGGTTGCAATGCAAGTAAGTTATCTATTTATCCATGCGAATACATGTAATACCTACTATGTGGATGCTACTCCGTATCGCCGACCTGCTGCTTTTGAGCGCAAATCTAGCAGAAAGCTCGTGCGAGAGAGGGTTCTGCGCGTTGCTCTCGTGAGATCCCATGCAGCTTGCATTTCCTCATCTTGGTGTTGAATACACAAACGATTGGCTAAATTACTCGCTCTTCAGTACGTTGATTGGCTGGAAACATGTGTGAAGAAGAGTGCATGTCCATTGCTGCAACCAAACCGAATTGTGCACAAAGCAGAAATGGAGCGCGAGGTGGAGTTCAACCGCCTGTACGTGCATGCATACAGCAGGAGGAGGAGACGCAGCGCGGTCTTCTCTATCTGTGCAGACGATGCGTTGTATAAAGCTCCCGTTGTGACTGTGTGCGCTCATGTGTGGATGTTTCTACGTCAGCAGGTATGAAAGATTGGTCGTGCGCGGTGGCAATCCAAGCGTGAAAGCCAGGAAGAGCAAGAAGAAACACAGCGCGCGTACGCATGCGCATGTGCGCCAGAAGCAAAGCAGTGCGCTGCAGCAAGGGAACGAGCGAGAGCAGCCGCGCGAGGTTCATGCAGCTGCGTGTAAGTGGAGTGTGTTTTTCCATTGCATTTGGTTTTCCAACGTAGTGCTTCAAAGTGCTGAAGTGCAGGGATGGCTCTTTGTCCGTGTTGTTAGACACGGTAGTTTCTCCTCTGGAAACAAGGAGCCAAAAGGATGCTGCTGGAATCGAAGGAGACCATGACGATGAGAGTAGCAGTGAAGAAAGTCATGGGGACGAGCAGCTGGGTCTAGCTGATCCAGTCCAGCTCGTGGAGCATGCGCGGAGACTCAAAATGCGTCGCAACCTGCGCTCGTTCGCGCGCTTCACGGGAAGGTCGCGTGCGGACACTTTCATTCGGATCAGTACGTCTTCGGCGAAGGCTGCTGCGAGATTGCAGAAGATATATGCGAGTTTTCGTAACGTTGCACAGTCGAGGCAGCGTAGTGAGCAGCAGTCCTTGCGGAAGCAGCCTTCTTCGAAGATACTTCGTCTGGAATCCATTGCAGCCAAGTGCGTGCCATGCATCCGCTGGTGAAACAAAGCGGCACTCCCATTGCTGACGATTGAAGGAAAAACTCTTGCTGTGACTGTCTTTGTCCAGGTTGTATGTCCGTGCCAGAGAACAGAGCGCAGCGGTGGTCGATGTCCGTGGACGCCACCGCGTGCTTGGCGACCTGTGCTTTTTTTCTCGGCCGCCAGTTCAGTCGAGGATCGCGTACGAACACATCGCAAACGCAGTCCCTCTGCCTCCGTTTTCGTAGCTTGAGCAGCGTCAACGGCCAAAATGGTCGTAATGGGACCCGAACGTGCACGCCTTTTGGTTCGAAGATGTGTGTGCATTGGGATATTTAAAGCAAAGGAGGACGGGTTCAAGCTACAGAATCTACGGTTTGCACAAAAATGGTGCGGAGACTGACGATTACGGGAGGTGAAGGGGAAGCAGAGCTACTAGGCTTCCCTCGTGGATCGGTTCGACGCTCCCGTCATTGAGATATTCGCTTCTGCAGCGCCGGCGTGAGAGTCCATCGAGAACGCAAAACCGTGGTAAACGCGCTGGAAAGGAGTCTTCTTCTGTGACTGCTTTCTGTTTGTTGGCACAACGAGTCCGATCCGGCCAGCGGACTTCCCTTGCTTGAGCTTGGCAGGGACAGGAACCGAGGCGTTGGTGTTGTCGTCCCAGTGCAAAAGCTGCTTGTCGAGATCGAATTTGACCACTTCCTTCGCGAGCTGCCAGTATTCCGGGGTAAACGCCAGCTTTGCGCCATTGATCAAGTACGCGTACGAAAGCGCGGCGATCGGAATGAACAGCAAGAGTGCCCAAAACGCATTTGTCTTGAACATCTGCTCCAGCATCAGTTCCCACGTGAGGTCGGACAATTGGGGAGTCTGTCCAGCGGCAAACGCAACGAGCAGCCAGAAGCAAAAAGATCCCCAGAACAGGACATGATTGAGCAGGTGGAAGCTGCTTTGGTACAGCATCAGCTTCATGTTTGCGATCAACACGACGAAAGTGAAGATGATGTTGCCATCGAGCCACATGGAACTGCTCCCCCCGTTGAAGCCGCCGTTTTCGACGCCATGAAGCACAACGAGCGTCAGGACCACCGATTCGACGATTGCACCAACGACCCACAGCGAGAAGATGCTTTTGTTCAAGTCTTCATCCCGTGGACCGACGTAGTAGAGTTTCGGGAATTTCATCGCCAGGTCGTCGCCAACATCTTGGTCGTATATCGACAGCGCGACGATTGGAACCGATGTCATGCAAATGTTGTACAGCTGCACGCCTGTCTCGAGGAAAAACTTTTGCCCGGAAAACCCACACATGAGCGTGTACCAGTATTGTGCAGCGGTGAACAAAATGTTTTTGTAAAACATGTACACCACGAGCTGCGCCATGCGCCTGTAGTTCCAGCGACCATGCACCAAAAGCAGGCGCTCTAGGAAACGGAATTGCGCGATCGCGTAGTCACTGGAGTTGACCGCCTGCATGCCTTCTTGGCCGGAAATACCCACGCCGATGTGAGCTTCTTGGATCATGGACACATCGTTCGCGCCATCTCCGATCGCGAGCGTTCGAACTCCTGGGACGTATTCCTTGATTAAAGCAACCATCTGCGCTTTTTGTGCAGGCGACACTCGACACGCGATGACTGCCTTGCAGTACTGCGAGAACTCGGCCAGCAACGGTCGACACGTTCCTGCCAATGCATGGATGAGCGTTTCGCCATCAATGACCAGAGCGATGCTCTTTAGTTCTCCTCGACTGGTCACCGGAGACTCGAAGTACGCGTGCACTTCGGCGCTGCGGGTGGATATCTGCGACATGAGTTCTGCTTCGAGTAGTTCTGGTGTTGGGAAGTGCTTCGCGCTGATGACAAGGACAGTCATATCGTTCGTCAGCAACTGGCATGCAAAGCCAATATTGATCGCTGTTTCTTCCTTGTCGCCGGTGAGGACCCAGATCTTGATGCCAGCGCTCGCTAGATTCGCTATGGTGTCAGGAACGCCACTCTGAAGCTTATCCTCGATCGCAGTGGCGCCGAGAAGCTCCAACTCGCTTTCCACTTCATCCATGCATTCGTCAATGGCATTCGGCATATCCTTTTTCCGCTTGTCGATCTCCGCCAAGTTGTTCTGCGCGTCGTGGAATCGGCGTGCCCATGCTTCATAGTACGTCGGGTCAAGCTCTCGAATCGCGATAGTTAGCGTGCGGAGTCCTTCTTCTGCATAGGCATCGATGTGGCGACGTGTGATTTCTTGCAGCTGAGATGCTTCGTTGTCGTCGGTTTTTTCCATTCGGGCGAAGATGATGGCATCCGCTCCTTTTGTGTACAAGTAAACCTTCCCATCCGGGTGGCGTACAATTGTGGTCATGCGCTTCCGCGTGCTGTTGAACTCCAAGACATCGAGCAGCTCAAATCGTTGATTGACACCCTGGATCTTTGCGTGTGCTACGCCAGGGGACCGATTCATGAACTCAAACCCGAAGAAGCCAGCTCCAGCGACCAGCGCCTGCTCATCCGGAGACGATGCGGAAAGGATAACCTCGGTCGAGTTTTCTCGTCGCTCGGGGATCACGGTGTGACAGACCGCTAGATGCGTGAAGAACGCGTTTATCCGGCGCTGTTGCGCTGATCCAGAGTCCCCTTTCATGTCGCTGAACAACTCGGGACCGTCGAAGTTCACGTACGGAACAGTTTTACCCGATTGCTGCGGATTTGTCTCTGGAATCGGTTTCCCTGACCGCTTCATCGCTGCGAGCCCGATTTCTGTTGTTCCTTTTCCGTACGAAACGCCACCTATGGAGCATTTCCTGAACTCCATCACGTTGCAAGTCAGCGTCCCCGTCTTGTCTGAGAACACGTACGAGATCTGTCCCAGTTCTTCGTTGAGTGACATCGAGCGCACAAGTGTCGGCGTGTCTGTCGCTTCGTGGTAGATCTTTTTGTCCCACTGGATGAACTGCGCCTGCAGGTATTTCACCATGCTCATCGAGACGCAGAGTGAGATCGGCACAAATTGGTACATGAGCAACAAGTAGTAAAAGAGCATGATGATCCAGTCCACTGCGATGCTGTTTCCTGATTCATCGAGCGCCAAGTACCACGGTTCTTGACTCGTAGCTTTCCAGATCACAGCACCCGAGGCTCCGACGGCGCTGAACAGGATCAACATCACCAGTAGCGCGACGATGTAGTTGTTGATGGACTGGTCCATGGTGCTCATCTTGGAAGGGGGTGCGGAATTGCTCATCATGATCTTGGTGTCTTTGCCCGTGTTGACGACGATGCCGTGCACCCAATCTGTGTTGCGAATGATGCACCCGCGGAGAATGATACTTTCATATGGGATCGATTGCTTGTCTTTCCCGTCGAGCTCCAGCACCCCTTGGAAACTGTTGATCGCGTTGTTTGGCTGCTCGCAGCGGATCACGCCTTTCGCCCGTTGAATGGTGTCGATGTGTCCCATTTCAGCCAGCGTACACTCCATCGCCGAGCGAACCTTCATGTTGGTTTCGCCATCGAGCGATTTTGTCTCGACGTAGCAGATCCCCGATGGCGGCGCATCGGGGAGCTCGCTCACTGCGAGCACGAGGATATCCGCAGGCACGAGGTCGCGGTTATTGAGTCGGATGACATCGCCCACGACGACATCCGCCCAGCTTTTTGTGGCAAATTGCTTGGTTGACGCGTCCAATACGTTCGTGGGACGTGAGTTCGCGATGTAGTCCGCAACGTGGCGCTTTCGGTCTTCCAAGATCGCAAACACGGCGTCGACAAAGATGATGAACGCTAGAGGGGGGAGCGTCGATGGCTGGCCGTTCGTGTTACTGATCTGTGGGATGCACTGCATGATGCAGATCGCGAGGAAGTACAGGTTCGCGAGCTTGCGGAAACTCTCAAAGAGGAATTTCGGCACAAACGAGATCACCGTGTACTTGGACGTGGTGATGAAGTTGTCGCAATACCCGAGCTCGGTATTTCGCGCTGCATCGTTGACGTGCACGATGCGGTACTCGCTCTTGAGCTGCTTGTGCTTGTGGTCGCTCATGATCAGCGACGATATCCAGCAGGCAGCGAAGTCACAAGCTCAGCAACTTTCAGCGGCGTGAAGGTGAGAGGAGCCACGCGTGCTGCCGACTGCACTTTCCTATTTCTCCCCACTGTCCACAGACGTCGGAGGACAAAAAGAGCTCAATGGCGCAAGCATGCCACCGCATCGTGTCCACGAAATCGCACAATCGCCGAACCAATATAGAATGAGAAGAAGAAATGCATGCGCGCAAATATACCGTCAGTGGTTTCACTGGTAGGCGCTGCGATCTATTTTCATCCCCAATTTCGATCCGGGATGTTCAGCTTGTCAGCTATTTCGAGCGCAACTGTGTGCTGCGTGATCCCAAAATAATCCAGTCAGTCAGAAGATACGCTGTTTGTTTTTGTATCCGTAGCAATGTTTCAGTTTGGCGATCCAAGAGCGAAGCGTGCAACATGTGTGCGAGTGGAGGATACGATTGATCCCCAAACACGAGAGGCAGCGGGAGATCCAGGATGCATCTATCCATTCCGGGTCGCCACCATTTCTACCCTCAATTACCACGCTGTCCTTCGCAAGTCCGAACAAATCGAGCCATTTGCGAGAGACACAGAGATCCGGATCTGGTGTGTGTGTTTCCCACGAAGAATGACATTTTTCTACCGTTCATCCATACACCTCCTGGATACTTTCCCACTGCCATGATAGATTTTCCATCCATAGAGAGAGAGAGACAGGTCAGCGTACCCACTTCAATAGAAAGGAAAGCAGCCATGTCTCTTCAAGAACTGGGTGTCATGGGTACGTGGCACCCATCCATCTTTCCATTCACACAGAGAAAAGAGAGAACCGCCTCTCTCGCTCTCTCTGATCTCTGCGCTTCGTTGCGCTCGCCATGGGACGCAAAAAAGGCAACTTCAACTCCTTCGTGGCCAATTTGAAAGCAATCCGACTATCGGACCATCCCGAGCGTCCATTGAAAACGACCAAAGTGACGACCTGTATCTACTCATTCGCGAATTCGCCAGCGACGTCGCACTCGAAACAGAAAGATGCATCGAGCGACCATGCTGAAGACGGAGCTGCGGAGCCCGTTCGCGGTGCACGCGGCGTGGAAAGCCAAGGTGTCGACGACGCGTCCATGCGTCAAGGCAGTCAAAGCGGTATGTAAAGCGCACTCATTTAGTGGCGTGACAAGATGCATTGGGAGATATGTGCTAATGCCCACTATGACATGCTCCCGTCGTTCAGCAGCAGCAAGTTGCGCCACACCAGCATCGATACGGACTTCTTGCAGCAAAAGCGCCACCACCAACCCCAATGCTAGTGGTGGAAGAGCGGGATGGCGAGCATTGCTCTGCACCGTATTTGGCAACGTATCGAAGCAAGCGCAAGCGTGTCCGACGCGGTTCGTCTCTGTATCGCCCGAAAGACGAGATCAAGCAGCCCGAGAGTGCGCTACCCGCGTCAACGTGGTGCATGATTCAAGATATGATCACAAATGCAAAGAGCTTGGGTGATATGTGCGTAACCTTTGTGTGGACTGTAAAATCCGTACCCATTGGCGATAATGACTCCGATGTGAATGCGATGGCAGCACAAGAATTACGTTGACCTTCTTTAAAGAGCACGAAATCCTCCAGAAATTCAACGACAGTGACGCAAACGCAATGTTCCCTATCAAGATTCCCGCCAGCGAAGTCTACAACATGCTAGGTAAACCTCGCTCGTGCGTGTTGAATCCCTACAAGTGTGGCTGAATCGCTTTCACAATTCAGTGCCGCGAAAGCGACGCATATACGATGTGCTGCACGTACTGGAAGGTACTGCTTGGTCGAGTTGTGGACACTGAGTCTGTTTCTGCGCAACTGACGCACTGTTCGTGGAGCGTGTGCAGGAATCGGAGTGATCAAAAGAGTTCGATGCGACGATGCCAAAGGAACAAAAGGTGGATTTTTCCTCTACTTCGGGAAAGAGGCTGCGATTCAGCATCTCGCAGCTATTGAAAGCAATGTGAACAACCTCGTGGTCAACGTGCGACAAAGGTTTCACGGCACCCCCACTGCTGCAGACGTCGACATCGCAGTGCTCAAAATGTGTGAAGACCAATCGGAGGTTGAAAAATGGCCGTGCTTAACTGCCACGACAGTGTCATTCCTCAGTTTTCTGTTCCAGCACGATAGCATCGATGCAGTCGCGCTGCCCGGAATGAGCAATCGACTCGTCGAGGCAAAACGGAATCGCGATCCGGAGTTCGTTAACGAGAGCGCTCAAGCTGATGTCAACCGCCGTGTCTACGATGTCGTCTCTGTGCTCGTCAGCTGCAATCTGATCTTGATATCGGTGACTTCAGATCTCTCCGAGCTGCGGTTCGATAGAAGTCTCGACAGATTCTCACCAAGAAAGCACGTCCGATTCAATTACGAGATCTTCGAAGACCCAAGCTGCTTGAAGATTGCTGATCTTTCCGCGAAATCCCTTTCAAGCTTCTTGGAGATCGAGAAGATGAAGGTAACCCCTGGCACGAAACGAAGCAGGAAGTCACGCACGCTAAAGAAACTCGAACGAAAAGCCAGCAAAAGGGACGTTTCCTCGGTGACAAGCAGACTGGTCTACGAAGAGCCGAAGCAAGAAGCAGCGGACGATTCTCTGCGCATCATTATCCCCAAGTTCAGCTGCTATGAAGATGCTGAGCACCCATTCGAATTGAACGCGAGTACCTTTTCGTCTTTTGTCCCGCAAGAGCACACCACACACCCGTCAGTTGCACACCAAAGCGAACTGCCAACGCGCAATCCGCTGTCGCTTGCGCACCAAGAAACCAGCACACATCCGATCGAAGACTTATTCCCACCGATTAGTTCCGAAGCTCAGGGGAACCAAGATTGGTGGGATGAATCACTAAAGGAGTTCGTGCTCCTAGACGCTCTTCCTTCACATGATCTTCTGGATTGGGAGATGATGCTGGCCAGCAAAGTCAAGGAAGACCAAGACGAGAGTTGGGGGTTAGCGCCTCCTGCTCGTCCCACTTGTCAGCCCACTTCCGTGCGGTCTCTTCTTCGAGAGCTTGACCTGACGTGCCATGAAGACCTTTTGAGCAGCGACGACGAAGAAGAATGCACTACAAACGGGTACTTTTGTTAGGATTCGATCGAATTTCGCGTCGATGTGTTTGTGCGGAATGAATGAGCAGTTGTTGCGGTATTTGCCGAAGTGTGTCGGTGGACTGGTAGCGTCATTTCCTGGGCTTTGTCGTCTTCATGGAGGAGGGTTGGTGTGCTCTTGTTGAACAGCACGATCCACCACCATATTTAATATTCAACCAAAATGACATTTACTTACTTACTTTCATACTGATACACCCACGCTTTCCCTTCTACACCCAGTACCCGCTCGCATCGCTATCGAGGTCCAGTTGATCCAGTTGATCCAGTTGATCCAGTTGATCGGCACCAGAGACGCTCAAGTACCCGCTCGAGCAGCTCTGGAACCCACTCGACTCGTTCTCAGAATCACCCGCGAGCAACATCTCCGCAAATCGTCGCGCCATCTCCTGATCGTCTTTTTGCATTTCCGAGATCATCTTGGGTGCTTCAAGGCTGCCGTCACGACATTGAGCAAAAGACCATTAGCACAGCGAAACATGCATACATATCCAGATGAAGCGGAGTGACAAGCACAGAAACACATACCGATTCCTGGCCAATGCGACGCGGATCTTATAGACGACATTCTCCGGGAGATGGTTTTTTGCGAGGTTCAATGTCTCGAGGTGAATGTTCATATCCAGCGCCTGCAAAAGCGCTTCTGCACCTGTGGCAGAGATCCGATTGTGCACGAGACCCAGATACGTCAGTGCCTGGTTGCACTTGAGTGCCTCTGCGAGCGCGAATGCGCCACGATCGCCGATATGATTGCTCCACAGCGACAGGTACGTCAGCGACTCATGACCATACACCACATTCGCGATCGCTTCAGCGCCTTCATCGGTTATATTGTTGCCGTACAGGTCGATGTACTCCAATGTCGTGTTCGTACGCAACATATTCGCGATCGCGAGCGCGCCAGCGTCTCCGATGTCGTGGTCACGCATGACGAGCTTTACGACGGTCCGGTTTGTCGTCAATGCGCGCGCAACGAGGTCGGCGCCATGGGATTCCAGGCGTTTGTTGCGCTGCGCCAAGTACGAGAAATCGAGCTCCAAGATGTTGTCTTCATTCTCATGCACACGGTAGATCAATGTACCAAGCGTTTGTCCTGCAGGCAGGAAAAGCGACCGGGGATTGGAATCAGAAGCAGACTAGAGAGAAGGCTGACTCCACTCACCTTTGACACGTGTGATGTATTTCGGATTGGACTTTGGTTTCCCAGTCGAGCGCGGCAAACTTGGCATTACGGAAGACGACGAGATCGCACTCGAGCCGCTTTGCACTTTGTCCAGACGCTCGTTGTCGGCAGAGCTGGGAGGAGTCGAGCGCTTTGATGAATGCGACGAGTAGATCCCCTTGGAGTGCCTCTTACTTCGAGATTGGTGGTTCGACTGAGAGGGCGAGAGGGATAACGGCGCGTCTTTCACCGTGACGGCGATCGGCGGTTCTTCGACAGGTTCCGGCTGCGTGTCCTCGAAGTCGTCGGCGGCTTCGGTCGCTTGGCTTCGCGCGATGATGTGCGAGCGCGCCGATCGGTCGCTTCGCGGGATCGAGATCACACTCACCGGTACGAGTCCCTTCAGCGAGATCTTTTCATGCTCTTCTTTTAAAACTTTTCGCCAGTAGCGCTAATAGCATCCGATTCATCGACAAACAGCAAGTACATCAGGTTCGGCATCGATAAAGACACACACAAAGAGCTGCAAGTCACGTACGCACCTCCAAGTGTTTGCGCTTCCGTCGCAAATTGATGTCTGGCATCAATAGCGCCATGGTAGAGGCTGTGCGTCAACGCGAATACGAGAGAGAGAGAGAGAGAGAGAGAGAGAGAGCGTGTGGGGAACGACAACGTGCGGCCAGTGTTTGCACTTTTGCACGCCAATCCAAATGCTTTTCGTGTCGCGAGAGAGAGAAGCGATTCTACCCAGACTGATTTTGTTCGGTCGTGTGTGAGGTGAAAACAAAGTGGGTGACCAGCATGAACCGGGAGAAACTGACGAATGTCCATCGCTCGGTATGTACCATGACCCAGATGCATCTACTATTGAGGGATACACAGAGACAGAAAAGTGGATGGTGAGGGATGGTGACTTTTTTAGGTTTTTTTTGATCGAAGAGTCCCTGATTTGATCTTCCACATAGCACTAATTCTCTGCCGCACATTCAGCTTCTTTTGCGAAGCATGCTCGAAGACGACTGTTTTGTAGGTTCAAGACATTTTCTCTCTCACTGCAAACGAAAGAGCGAAGCGATCGCATTTCGGATCAGTGCCAATGAATGCCATTTGGAATCCCCATTCGCTGTGAACAGATCACAGATGCTTCTCGTCAACGGAGTATCAGAGACGCCGAAGTCGCCGCTCGAGTGCACCATTTACCCAGTCGATGAAGATCGCGTTAGTGCACACGCCATGCAGCTCCCATGATGCGGCACGCGCTGGTGTACTGATGTGCGCACGAATTCTCCGACGTGGAAGCTGTGGACGGGGGGAATGCTTCGAAACGCGAAATGCCTGCGCACTCTAGAGCAGCAGCAGCAATCGAAGCAACGGAGGGATGTTGACGAAACCGATCCGAGCAAGAATTCACTGGTGTTTCAGTGTGTTGGATTTCTGTGATCTTCGATCCTGAGCGAGAGAGGTTCGTGGCAAGTAATATGGCATGGGTGCACGTTTACCGCTTCAATGTCCTCCCCTACCCCCTCCCTCGCTCACTCTTTCAAAGTTGCTCCAGTGAACCCACACGAAAATGCGACAGTTTCAACACCAAGAAGCGAGGTGCAAACTTTCCAAAAACGCGCAGGAATGAGCGAATGCATCGCTGCGCAAACAATTGCAATCCGGATCGGATGCAGGGACCGCAAGTCTGTGCAGAATTCGCTGCATGCAACAGGATGCTGCTGCTATTGCGTCACGAGGACTGTCGTGCGCACAAGCTTTTCGCATCGTGAGACGCATGTTGTATTTTGAAACTGCAGCAAACAGGCAGAAAATCAGGTGTTCATTGTGTGCCCTCTCTATGCATCGAACAGGATGATATGGCAACTGGAAAGGTGCGATGCGAAAGCAACACTGCTTGTGTGCAGCTGTGTATGCTCTGTAAGAAGGCTATCGCTGTTTTATGCAGGGATATAAAGCGCGCCGAACCCTGCTTTTTCGTGCCAGTATGAAACATGACATTTTGTTTTCTTGCATGATCGGCATTTTCTGTAATTTGTGGCATCCAACGGAGCTATCTCCGTAATTGACAGTACTTTCTAGAAACTGCGACGACTACCCGGTAGTCCATCCCTCTTGTTTCCAGTGCAGTCTGTGGATTCTCTCGCTCCAAAGTGCGGTGCAGAAGGAATTCATCCCATTTCGACGACATTTGCGATTGTGAAGGACGACGGAGAAGCAAGCGCGAGAAAGAGAGAAACGCGTGTTCAAAATGTACGATCAGCACGATTCCTATAAGAATCAGAATGCGCACCAGCAGCAGCAGCAGCAGCAACCGTATGCGCAGCCGTACGGACAGCCGTATGCGCAGCCGTATGCGCAACCGTACGGACAGGCAGCCCAACCGAGCGCGTACGCGTACGGCAACGGTCCCCCGCCTGCTCAGCCGTTGTACCCGCCGACTCAACAACCGTAAGCGCGTCTTGGTGGCGACAAGTGGGCGATGATGATCGACTGAGTGACTGATCAAATCTGTGTTGTCCTGGTGTGTAGGTACGGTGATTCGTCGGCCGCGCATGTTCAGAGCGTGGACTCCATCAAGCCGTAAGTGGTGGTGGTACTTGCGTGTAAAAGCGCGACGTCTAATGGGCGGGATGCTAAATATCGTTTTTGTGGTATGTAGCGAACAATCTCCAGCGACGGGATGCCGCGATTGGCCGTTTGCGGTCGTGTTTGTTCTCAATGTCGCCACGATTATTGGGCTGATGGTACGAATGGGTTCACCGTCGGATCGTGTATGATTTTGTCGTCTACATGTCCACGCACCGCTGACATTTTTGTTCAATCCTTTCTTCCGTAGGCTGCGTGGGGGATTGAATCGACCACAGATGACGAGACCGACTCGACATCGACGTCGTCCAGCTCCAATGTGCTCTCTGCGGACGACACGAAGAAGGTGATCGGGATCGCTCTCGGCATGTCGGTGGTCTCGGTGGTCCTCGCGTTGGTGCTCGTGAAGCTCATCACGGCGTATGCGCGCTTCATGATCAACTTTGTGCTGTGGTTCAATGTTGGTGTCTCGGTTGCGGTCGCTGCGTACGGTTTTGCGATCGGCAACTTGTTCCTCGGCATCCTCGGAGCGGTTATCGCACTACTCAACTTCTGCTACGCTCGTTTGGTGCAACACCGCATCCCGTTCGCAGTCGCCAACCTTCGCGTCGCGGAGTCGGCGATCTCCAAGCACAAGTCGACCTACGCTGTCTCCATCGTGTTCACGCTTGTGCAAATCGCGTGGGTGGTGGTCTGGTCGCTCGCTCTTCTTGGCGTTGTCAACAACCTGAATACCGACGAGACGACCACTGGTAGGTTGGCCAATGGACAGTACTGTACCGCGAGCTCGCAGTGCGAGTCGAACTCGTGCAAGATCTATGGTGGCACTCGTCAATGTGTGAGCTCGGTGGGGAAGATTTTCAAAGGATCTCCAGAGACCTACGTCGCGTACTTCTTCCTGTTGATCTCGTTCTACTGGGGGCTCCAGGTTTTCAAGAACGTTGCGCACACGACGGTCGCCGGAACGGTCGCCACTTTCTGGTACAACTCGGAGTCTGCGGGTGCCACGGGCTCGTCGCTGAAGCGTGCTACCACGACCTCGTTCGGCTCGATTTGCTTTGGCTCGCTTCTTGTCGCGATTCTGCAAGCTCTTCGCGCGGTACGAGTACCAATCTGGACTGCTTTCGATGCATGGGGATCGTTCTTTCTAACCATTTCTTTCGTACGAATGACTGTGTGCAGTTGGCGGAAAGCTCCCGCGAAGAAGGCAGTTTTATGGGATGCATTTGCGAATGCATTCTGGGCTGCTTGCAGTCGTTGATGGAGTACTTTAACCGATGGGCGTTTGTTTACGTTGGAATTTACGGGTATGTGTTTGCCAAACGGAGTCGCCATGTGCATTTTCTTGTCATACTCACCTCGCCATGCGCGCTTACGCTTTCCGGTGGCATTAGCTACAAGTTTACTCAAGCCGGCAAAGCTGTCTTCCAGCTTTTCAACCAGCGTGGCTGGGACGCCATCATCAACGACGACCTCATCGGCAACGTGCTCAGCTTCGCCGCGTTGGGTATTGGTAGGTCGACTTGCTTACTGACCGTTGAGCCCAATGTGCGTGTTGACATCTGTGCTTTAATTCTTTTCATGATTAGGCTTGGTGTGCGCTGGCATTGGTGGCGCCATCGGCGAGGCGACAGACGTCGTTACCTTTGAAAACACCACGCGTACGAACACCCTTGATCCATCTTATTTTCTGCACCTTGCTGTGTGTTGAGATGGTGCTCAACTGGTATTTTTTGTGTGTTCAGTTTTCTTGGCGGTTTTGGGCTTCATCGTTGGTGCCGGTGTCGCTATTACCCCACTTGCTGTCATTGACAGTTCGGTGGCCACCGTGTTCGTTTGCTTTGCCGAGGTGCGCTATTCGATCGATCAAGTGGTGATTTGATAAATGCCGCCACTTTCCCCAAAAACTGACGATCTGTGACCGTGTGTGTGTGTGGCTGTATTGTGTCGCTCTTCCTCAGGACCCTGCGGCGTTCATGCAATCGCATCCAGACCTCTACCACCCGCTAGTCACGGAATGGCACAACCTGTACCCTGAAATCATGGTCCAGTCTGGTTACTGGCACGTGTAATGTCAGCGAAACAACTGTCGACGATCGGAGTTAATTTCGCGTGCATTCTTTTCTCACTGCTGGACCATCGCCGACCCAAGTGGCGGCGCGAGTGCTTTCTTCGTAGCGATGTAGGAAGACTCGTGTGCGATTCATCGATCGCCTTCACATTTAATGTCAATACAAATCGTTCTTTTCAAACGCAGTTCCAGACCGAAGAAATCGCTTTCTTGGAGCCGTTTTGCATGTTGTTTTGCTTTTCTTCCACATTCTTCCATGTTTTTGTTTTGTGCTTTTCGTTTTGGTGTGTCTTTGCAGCGATCCGTTTTGTGCCGAATGGATCTTCCACTCGAGTGTCCTCATTATCCGACTCGGTTGCAAAGGAACAAGAGTCGCCGACAACGCTGACTCCTATCCCTTCTCCGCACCATCTCTTTCACTGACAGTCCCCTCATGCGCCAATGGGACGCTCAGCAGCAGATCTTCCGTGCCATCAGTAGCACCCTCCTGTCCATACTGTCGTTCTCGGCATTCGTGGTCGCTGAAGATCGCGCTGGCGAGGATGACACAGAAAGTGAGCATCGCTCCGCTGTCGTGATCCTCGAGATCTTTCGGTACCTGTTCATCGTGCTCCTCGTGGGTATGTCGGCGATTTTCTCTGGGTTGACGCTTGGGCTGCTCTCCCTCGACAAAGTCGGACTCGAAGTCATCATCGGTGCGGGCGAACGAGAGGGGGCGAGCGACGAAGAGCAGGCGAAAGCGGAAGCCGCGAAAAAGACCCTCCCCGTGCGCGAAAACGGCAATATGCTGCTGACCACACTCGTGCTCGGCAACGTTTCCGTGAACAGTTTGCTTTCGATCCTGATGGCCGATCTCACCAGTGGGTTTGTGGGCTTCTTGCTGTCGACGATCCTGATCGTGATCTGCGGCGAGATCATCCCGCAAGCGTTCTGTTCGCGACACGCGTTGTCGACTGGCTCCCGCCTCGTGCCGCTAGTGAAAGTGCTGCTGTGCATCTTTTACCCGGCGTCGAAGTGCATGGGGATGGCGCTAGATTATGCGCTCGGAGAAGACGTGGGCACGATTTTCTCCAAGCGCGAGCTGCAGAAGCTATTGGAGATCCACGTGAAACAGCAGACGCTGCACCCCGAGGAAGGTCACATCGTGCGAGGAGCGATGGGGTACAAGCAAAAAGTGGTCGGCCAGATCATGATCCCGTTCGAGAACATCTATTCGCTTCCGATATCCTCTTTTTTCTCATTGCCGCGAGTCTTGAACAGACAGTGTCTCGCTTTTTGGATCAATGTGCGCACGTAGACCTCCTTAACCCTCTTGCTGCTCTTTCGCCATGACAGCACGCCAGTACGAAGCTCAGCATGGACACGATCAAGAAAGTGTACAGCAGCGGGTTCAGTCGCATCCCCGTGTGGGGGAAAGACGTGAACGACGTGATCGGCATCATCTTTGTGAAAGATCTCGTGTACATTGACCCGAAGGAGAACGTGCCCTTGCACGAGTTTGTGCAGGTGTTTGCTCGCGCAGCGCATCGCGTGTGGGCCGACTCGAAGCTCGGCGAGATCCTCACGGTGTTCAAGCAAGGCGTGATCCACATGGCGCTTGTGTACGATGTGAACAACACGGGACCTGTGCGTTTCTCGCTCTTCTTTGCTGCTGCGTCTCTACTGCTCAAAATGATACCCTGACTTGCTTGGCGTTTGTGTGTCTTTTTTTGAATGCGCATCAGGGAGATCCATTTTACGAGCTCAAGGGAATGGTGACGCTCGAAGACGTCGTGGAGGAGATCCTGCAGAGCAAGATTGTCGATGACACCGCGTCGCATGAGGCGCGACGAGTGCGGAAGAGCTGCGCCGACCGAATAACGCTCGACTACGGTGGGGAGGACATTGCTGTGTGGTTGTGGCGCATGTCTTGGCAGCACGAGCTTGCATTCTGACGAGCGCTGCTGTTTTTGCTGTTTGCTTCTCTCACTGCAGTGTAAGGTGCACGGTTGTTGTGCTGCGCGGACACTTTCTAAGCGAAGAAAACGATCTTTGGTCATGACGCACTTGCATTATTTTTAATGTGATGTGAGAGAATGAATGCACGGAACTACAATCTCACTGGATCGATGTCGCAGCTTCTTCTTGCAGACGAAGAGCATACGCGGAGCATTTCCAGCGCAGGAACGAGCGCAGGATCACAAACTGGACACTCTTTCGCTCCAACTCGACCGTGACTTTAGCCAGTGCGTTGGTTTTCTCAGCTAGCGCTGCTTCCAGGATGCCGCGGATCTCGTTCGCGTCCTTTAGTGACCCAACTGCACGCTCAAGAATCGCAATGTTCGAGTCATTCAGTTGCTTTCGCCGCGCGTCGTGCGTCTCTGCCACACCACCATCCGTGACAGCGAAAGACACAGCTGCTCCACTTGATGACAACTCGGATGTTTCGTCGACAGGTGCTAATCGTGCAGCTCTAGTTACCTGCGCTTCAAAGACTACTCCCACGGGTTTACTTGCATCGATTCCACTGCGTATCGAGTGCACATTCGTTGCATGCACGACCTCCACGATCCGCTTGCATGCCGAGTAAAACTCATCTGTCTTGAACATCTGAGCCGACACAGAAGACCGCAGCGTCTTGTACGCTCGCGTGAAGCTGCACGCGGCGTCAACAATCGCTTGCTGGCTCGCCGCTTTCCGCTCGAGCTCCCCGATCAGACGCTGATTTAGCGCAACGAGCTCCTTCATTTCAGAACATCGATCTTGCAAGCGACCGAGTTGCTCTTTGCGATCGCTGAACTCGCCAATCTTGCGATCGATAGTCCGCTTCCACCCGGCGACTTTACTATTGCTTTCAATCAGGTACTTCACAAGCGTCTCTCTGCTTTTACCGACATCAGCTGGCGTATCGGTATCTTCACAGAATCGTTGGAGGAGACGCACACAATTTCCCAACGCGACTGTGCTCACCGGGGACAACGTTGCTGTTTTCTCCTCGAGCGAAGCTAGCTCCTGCTCCAACCTTCGAATCTTCGTTTCGTATCGCCAACTGGTGAAACCACATAGCTTTTGCAGTTGCTGACAGCGTTGCTCTTGCCGAAGTGCGCGGAGCACGATGGAGACCGACGATTTGATCAGGTGCTGTTTCTCGAGGCGATATCGCAGCGTGTGCCACTTGAACCGGAGGCGGGACTGAGCTAGCTTCTCCCTCCAGACTGCGTCCAAATCTTGTGCTTGGGTGTGCAGTTGCTTTCTCTGAGATGCGAAACGTCCGCGCTGCTGTTGACTTTTACGATCTCGCTTTTGACGGCACAATCGCATTCGTAGATCCTTGCATCTGTTCTCTGCAGCGTAGAGCTTCTGGTCAGCTTTCTCAACTCGATTCGATAGCTGATCGAATGCGAACTCCATCTGGCGTTGACTCGACAGTAGCATTTCTTGGAACGCTCTTTTTTGCAAGACTGGTCGCTCCTGCAAGGTTTGGACAAGCATCCCCAGCGTCTTCCTTTGGCGCTCTTCGGCTCGCAGTTCATATTGCAATCTGCGGTTTGCATCTTTCAATATCCCCACCTGATTCTCCAGGTCTAGCAGCGTTTCGTGCAGCACTGTCAGCTCTTCCGTTTTCTTGCTCGCATCCGTATTACTTTGCACCAACTCGGCTTTGAGGGAGCACGCTTGAAGTTGACGGTCCTGACTGACCTTCTCCAGCGCTGCTATTTTCGACTCAAACTGGCTCGTGATATCTTGTTTGGCAAGCTGAAGCTCTTCGCTTGCTTGCTCTCTCACAGCCGACATCTGAGCTGCTGCTTTCGCCTCACTCGCTCGCTCAACCTCGTGCAGCTTCTCGCTGTGTTCTACCTGCATGCCTTCAATCTGCCGTTGAAGACTGTGACGCTCTTCGGCGAAGCGAAGAGCATCCTCTTCCAGTCTGTGCACCTCCTCTGACACCGCATTGAACTTGCTCATCCACATTAAAATGGTTGTCTTCGAGTCAGCAATCTCTTGACTCATCTGGGCGTTTCTGCTTTCAAGATCTTCGGACTGTTCGACATCAACTGTCTGGAAGTTGTCGACCTCTTTTCGAAGCTGAGCATTCACGTGGTCTTCCAGCGTCTGCTTTCGCTCCTCTGAGTGCTTCAGGTCTTGTCGCAATCGAGCGACGTCATCATCTCGCTCCCTTGCTGTGGAATCGGCATCCTCGCACCGCTTCTTCAACGTCTCTGCCCGTCTTTTTTCCGTGCGCACCAAGTCTTTTAGCTCTCGGCACTCTGATAACGCGACACGCAAGCGCTCTGTTTGCAAGGCCACTTGCTCTTGTGCTTGGTCCAGTTCGTCCTGCTGCAGTAGAGACTTTTCTCGCTCAACCTTTTGCAAACTAGCAAGGAGCTGCTTGTCTCGTTTCAGCTCTGCGACTGTCTTCTCATACTCAACCACGGCCAGCTCCCTTTCCTGGATTGTCTGCTGAAGTCGGTCAACGTGACTTTCCAGGTTTGCTCGGCGTTGCTGATACTCGCTAGCTTGCATCTCCAGCGTTGCCAGTGCTTTCTCCGCCTGAATGATTCGCTCATCTTTTTCTTGGGTCCCGACTTCGTGCTCGCTTCCATGACGTTTGTTTTCACCCCGCAATGTCTCGACGCTGAGTTGGAGCTTGCTGATAACCTGCGCGCTCTGTCTCGCCTTCGCTTCAAAGCCGTCAACCTCACGCTGAAGTCTAGATACCCTTTCCCGCAAAGCAGTGTTCGTCTCGCTGATTTTGTCGTAGTCCCCCGCTAGAGTCGAATATTTGCTTTCAACGGACCGCTTCTCATTGCACGCGTTGGCGAGCTCTTGATCTAGGCGCTCGAGCTTTCGAGTCTGCTGTTTGTTGCGATCGTCTAAGCTCTCCAATTGGTCTTTCAAGAGACGAATGCTTCGCTCGGACGCTCGCTGCTCGGATTCGCTCAGGCTTTGAAGCTGGTGTTTCTCATGGGTGATATCCAGTATCATCTGCCGCAAATCTTCTTGCTGCTGTTTCGCAGACATTAACGTGCTGGTTAGGGCTGAGTTCTCTCGCTTTAGGTGGAGCTGCTCTTTTTCGGCGCGCACAAGAGACTCTTCGTCGGCGCTAGCCTGGACACGCAGCTGCTTCACCTCCGTTTGGAGCGCGACAACTGATACAGAGTTGCGTTTGCATCGATCACAGCTGCGCCTTCCTGTAGGTTGGGTGCGAGCAAAGTCCTCTCTCACCATGCTGCTTGAAAACACGGGTATCCAGTTCTCTTTCTCTTCGCCACGACTTGAATCGAAAGTAATGCTTAAGGCATCGCGACCATCTCGACCGCGGTCGGTTGCACTCGCTCGTCGCAGAGCGTCTTCTAGCCGCGTGATGTAGTCGTGGAGGATATTCAAGTTCGTGTCGTGATGGGAAGACAGTTGCGACCGCAGGAGATTAATCGTCTTCACAGGTTCTTCGTTGAATAGAGAAGACGCAAACCGCGATGGCGACTCCATAACCGGTTTTCTGGTTCGCAGTTCTTGGTTGTCTGCTCGAAGACGCACAATCTCTTTCTTCTGTTCTTGAATAGTCTCCCATGCAAATTGCAGCGATGCGTCGTTGTTCTGCGTAGACTCGTTCAACCGTTGCGTGGCACGCGTGTGTGCAACTTCCTGCAAGAAATCGGTCCGCAGCATCAGCTGCAGCTCCTGGAGCTGCTGCTCATCTCCTGCAGCAGCACATACGTGGTGGCGAGCCTATCGATCCCACAACAGACAGAACAAATATCGGTTAAAACGACAGCAACACAAACGGCGGACGAACAAACACGCATGCAGCCACTCGTCTACCATTTGCTCGTCTTGCTCAAGCTGCGCGTGCAGTTGGCGCATGATCTCGACAGTATCTACTTCATCCAATATCATTTCTTCCTTTTCATTCATCTGGATCTCCATCAGACTCACTAACAGTTCCTGCACCATGGCTTCTGCGACCAGGACTCGCGGCGGCTGATGCACCCAATCGTCTCGCTCTCGACGGTCGAAGCGACCGCCGACCTGATACCACCATAACGAAACAACAACAACAACAAGGGACTTAGAGACGAAGATGGAAGCAGTGTGTCTGTTGGCTACGCACCTCTTGCTGTTCATCGTGCAATCGCTGCATACGCTCTTCGCAGACTCGTATCACGACTTCAAACAGATCTTTGCTCGAGTTTCGCGGATCTGCTGCTCCTGACCCGTCGTGCCTGCTGCGACGAAAATCTTTGCGCCAATCTGGGACGAAGTGGGTTGACGCATTCGCACGGCTTTTGCTCAGCTGTTGCTTCCGTGCGACGAAATCCGTGATCTGAACGAGAAGCTGCATCAGAATCTCTCGCTCGCGCGGCGAAAGCATCGGATCTGGGACCACGGTCGCATTGTTCTTTTTGCTGCTGCTGTGCGAAACATCGGTCTGCTGTCGAGATGGTGGAGCGACAAACGAGTCGGTTGGCTGCTGCGTCGCTTTGATGCGTGACGTGTTGACGTTCGCGGCGCTGCGGCTCCCGCTGAAGCTCGGACTTCCCAGATCGATGTCTCTGCTAGCAGCGCCGCTGCGGTTGCTGCTGCTCATGGTTCCGCGCGCTTCTTCACCTCTTTCGCGGAATCGCCACATGACGCTGGCGATCTTTTGAAGCCATGTTGGCAAAACGAGGTGAGAAAATATCGCGAAAGTCACCCTCTTCTCGAACGAAAGTGCAATGTTCACACTCGTTTTGGGTCACGCAACTGCAACGAAAGTTGAATGCTCTTGAAGAGCCGCAATCAAAAAAGAAAGGGACTGCAATGCAGACATGAGGACGAGCTCCGATGCGCGTTCGCAATGGCGATATGGACGCGCGGGTAGTCTTGGTGGCGCTGCTGACGACGAGCAAGACTCGGTGCGAAGTAGTGGATCTGTCATGAGTGATGACGGGTATGGTGATGACGAACGCGATGGCGGAAGCGCTGCAAGCTGGAGAAGCAAGCAGCAAAGACAAAGTCGAGCAACGCACGTTCGTGTCGGCACGGGGAAAAGGGGGCAACGAGATGGCGACGCGCTTCGTGCGACGCTGAACCGCCCGTTCGGCGTGTGCGCTTTGAGAGATGGTTTCGGGACGTTGGCGTTTACAGACATGCACGTAAGGTCTCAGATCTTTAACTGTGGTATCTCTCTGGGGATGAAACATTTGACGCTTTGTGGACTGCCAAACTGCGTAGAATAATGCTGTCCGCTTTGTCGTGCAGACAGGAGATTGTGTTGGGGGACAGAAACGCTCTGCCGCGGTGCATACAATGGACAACGCTGGACTCTTGACGCCAAAGGGGATTTGCGCCTCCGACGACGGTCGCTACCTGTTTGTGTGTGACACGGGTCATCACAAGGTTAAATTCGCGGCGTTACCAGGGAGCAGTGCGCTAACTAGTGCAGCCGACATGGTGGCTGGCGTCGAGATGTTCACTTTCGCAGGGAATGGCAAGAAAGCGTGGCGGGATGGTCCAGTGCTGGACTGCAGCTTCAACTCTCCCGCAGGTGTCTGGCAGTGCGCCGATGGGACAGTCGTCGTCGCTGATACGGGTAATCACTGCATCCGGCAAATCCTACGAACCGGGACGGGCAACTTAGTAGCACGCACCATTGCGGGTGGGTATCAAGTTGCAAGCCACGAGCACATCCCTGAGAACATGAATGAGCACGAGTCTCGACGACTAAACAAACGGCATGCTGGTTTTCGTGACGGTCGACGTTCCCTTTTTCGAAGTCCCTCTGGGATTGTTGAAGGTTCATATGGAGAGCTTCTCGTTGCCGATACGATGAATAACTGCGTTCGTGGATTGCTGCCTTCGAGTGATGGGAAACTGTCCTGGGACGTGAAAACGGTGTGTGGTATCGCTCAAGGTGGACACACGGACGGGAGCTGCGACGTCGCAGCGTTCAGCCAGCCAACGAGTCTGAACATGGGACCACATGGGACGTTTTTCGTGTCAGATCGGGGAAACAGGTGCATCCGCCAGGTCGGTGGTTGCCATGCTCAATTCAGTGGCAGCAAGAATGACTGCTTATCGTACAGCTGGGTTCGTACCATTGAGATCGGAGCGGTTCCTCGGAGACTTTCACAAGCCTCACGAGATATTCACGCTGGATGCACGAGCAGCAGTCTTGAATGTCCGCTGGGTATTCTCTACTTGCATGACTTGCGCTCATCAGAGCCCTCAGCGTGGACAAACAGCGATCGAGACGAGATTCTTGCTGTCTGCGATGGAGGAAGCAACGTGATCGAGTTCATACCGATCGACAGTGTCAGTGGCGAACACAATGCCTCGAGTAGCATGAGGCAAACTCTATGGGACGCGCATTGCCCACCATCAAGAGCTGGAAGAGACGCGCCAGTGCGCTCGATGCTCGAAGAATGTCTTTCCACCAAACACGATGCAACGACCTCAAATAGACCGACAGCAGAAAGAAGACGGTCAACAAGAGCATCGAGCTCGCAAAGGTACAAGTCGACGTTCATACCTAGCTGCTCTATGGACCGGAATCCAATTTGTCGTGACATTCTGTGCAGCTCCGATGACATTTCCGCTTTCGGAGGAGAAGATACTAGTGGCAACCAATCCTCCGAGCACCCGAGCCAGTGCATCTGTGGGAACGCCAACGCTTGGAAAAAGGTGTGTAGGAGAAAAAACAACGCACACAGCAAAGCTGCACTAGTGCGAGAGACTGCATATGGCTCACACCAACGCTCTCTTTTGCTTGGATTCAGATTGTCGCTGCCAATGCTGCGCTGCAGATGGAGAATGCTCGCTTGAAGGAGCTTTTACATCGCACTCTTAAAGAGGTGCGAAGCATACTTGTTTAGGAAAGAGAGAAGAGAGAACTCACACTTTCTACGTTCTATTTGTTCGGTCCCAGATTGAGTTTGTGAATGGAGCTTTTGGGGACGAAAGCACGACTCGGAGACAGGCTCAGCAAAGAAGAGACTCATAGAGTAGACCAGGTTACAGGAAATGGGTTTTATTGAGATCCATCGTGCACAACATCACCGTGTCGAGAAATTTACAGGTGGTTCACTCGTTCTGTTTTCTTCGCTTCTTCAAGAATACGGATTTGTGGGACGACTTCGCTTGGATCCACCAATAGCTTTTCCCCATTGCGGATCGCAGCCGCGATGTTGTTGTAGTACACTCCATACGACCCGGTCTTGCTTGGAATGACTTGCGTCACGCCGTCCACGCCGACAAACGTGCCGTAAGTCGACTCGGGTTCACTTCCGAACCCGATGTCCCCTGGACGCTTTCCTTCACGAAGCTGTGGTTCTTGAACATCTTCCCCGTACTTCTCGAATCTCCCCTTCGACCCCTCGATGATGTACTTTGGTCCGAGGTCTTTCACCATCATGCCAGCCGTGAGGATCACTTGCAGCTGAGGAAACTTGTTGTACTTGAACTCGAGGCGGAAATAGTCGTCGTTCTCACCGCCTTCTCGTTGGATTTGCACGTCGGCGGCAACGGAATCCGGCTCGCCAAACAACTGCAAAGCTTGGTCGACAAGATGCGCACCCAAATCGTAGAGCACGCCGCCACCGAGCTCGGCTTTTTCCTTCCAGTACCCCTTCAGCGATGGACGGTAGCGATCATAGTGCGCTTCGAATTTGGAGACATCGCCGAACGACCCGCTATCAAGAAGCGAGCGCACCGTGAGGAAGTCGCTATCCCAGCGTCGGTTCTGGAACACTGCAAAGAGCACGCCATGCTCCTTCGCCAAGTCGACAAGTTCTTGCGCGTCCTTCGCCGCGATCACCAATGGCTTGTCAACAACGACGTGCTTCTTCGCCAGGATCGCTTGCTTCGCCTGCTCAAAGTGCACATGCGTTGGCGTCGAGATCACGATCAACTCGACGGGGGAAGCGAGCAGCTCGTCCATCGAGCGGACGATTTGCGGCGCAGGGTGCAGCACGGAGCTCTTCGACGTCGACCGCTCGAGCACGTGCGTGAGCGCGAACTTGCCCGAGCTTTGCAGCAATGGCGCGTGGAACACGCTCGAGCCCGTGCCGAAGCCGACGAGTCCCACTGGGATGAGCGCGGATGATGAAGGGGATGCCATTTCGTTCCTTGGAGCAGCGACGGACTGTTGGCGTTGTCAGTCGATGGTAAATCGCAGAATGACCGAATGCAAAGATCGCTGCGAGCGCGAAGCAGCAAAACGCACGCATGCGCGAAGCAGCAAGTGATCGACCCACACTCACATGCATCACGCGAGTAAAAAGGGCGATCCGCACCCTACACTCGCCTGTTTAGTCAACCACCCGACCATGCGATATGATTGGCTGGTTCTAGAGTATAGGGTCTACTCATTTTGTCTTTTCCAGCCAATGAGCGAGCTGCTCTTGACTTTGTGATTGCAGTCAATCAGATCAATGTGCGTGTGTGTTTCAGCCAATGAGACTGGCAATCCATTAAAACAGCAGACGTATACTGTACGTCCTCGAATTGTGCTCCATCCCTCCCCTTTTCGTGCATCTCGGAATGCCTCATGAGGCACTATTGCTTGGACTCGAACGCACACAATTGACATCTGCTTCGTTATGGAGAGCGCCATAAAGAATGAAACTGCCGTAAATCACATGTCGTTGCGCAACGACTTTTAATGCGGCGACCATCATTCTGGTGGTGGGTGGATAATTACTGCTTTTTTGTATGGATTGTGTTCGTGGTCGCAACTATTTTCTGCTGCATGCGGTTGATCCGATTGAATTAAAAGGCAAGCATGGCGAAGAAGAAAGGGAAGAAGAGAGGGTCAAACGGTGCGGAATCGATGCTCTCGATGCATGCTGCGGACGCGACGGCAGCCCGAATGGTTGCGAGCACTAACACTGCGCATCCTGCCGCTCTTTGCTGTGTTTTGTAGACCCTGCGCAGCCACACGACACGGTGGCGACAACTCCCACTGCCAAACCAGTGGCGTCGTCCACACTCTGGGATGCTGAAACGTTGCAGCAAGCGCTCGAGCTTCAAGCCCAGGAACTCGAGGTGCTCCAAGCGATTTACGACCAGGACCTCGATTTGAAGTCGTCGACGCTCGTGTACAACTACATCTTCACGATCCGCTTGTTCTGTGAGGCGTTTGATGGCGCGACGGGGAACGCGGCAGCGACAGCGGAAGTGTTGCTCCATATCGACTTTGGACGCGCGTACCCGATCAAACAAGCCGCAGAGATTGCAGTCGAACTCAAGCATGGTCTCTCCAAAGAAGAGACGAAGCAGCTGTCGAAGGAGCTGGAGAAACTCGCCGAGGAGAAGATTGGCGATGTCATGGCGTACGATCTCGTGATGCACGCGACTGAGTTTATCCAGGAGCACTTGAAAGACCAGTCGTCTTTCTTCGACCAGATGATGCAGCGGCAGCAGGATCGTGAGAATGAGAAGAAGCGCGCAGAGGAGAAGCTGCACCAACTGGCGGAGGAGGAAGCGCTCGCGAAAAACCAGGAGATTTTGGCGATCATCGATGCCGAACGAAAGCGGAAACAGGAGAAGATGAAGAAGCGCAACAATGCGCGACGAAGGAGACGCCACCGGTCGAGTATGGACATGGTGGATGAGTATGGTGACAGTGAGGACGAGTTTGATGCGAGTGACGGAGACATGGAGAGCAGCAGCGATCGAGTGTCCACTATCGCGGAGCGCCAATGCTCGAATGAAGATCATGGCGATGACGATGACCACTTTGGGGACGGCGAATCCAGCAGTAGCTCGGACGCATCTTCGGATCATGACGCGGTGGATTCCGAGCACTTGCATTCGCGGTACCATGGCGATTTTAAAGAGCTCGGTCTGTTGGGTCGTGGTGGCGGAGGAGAAGTCGTGAAAGTGCGGAATCGGCTCGATCGACAGCTCTACGCTGTGAAGAAAGTAAAACTAGATCCGGAAGACCCAACGATGAAAAAGAAGATTCTGCGCGAGGTGAAAACGATTTCGCGAATGCAGCACCGGCATATTGTGCGGTATTTCCAAGCGTGGATTGAAGGAGATAGTGGAGGTGTCAGTGACGATGACGAGTCGAGTGATGACGGTTTTGAGGATTCAGAAGACGATAGCGCGCTTTATGGTGGTGCAATGGAGCGAAGTAGCGAGTCTTCGGATATAAACGAAGGTCTGGACATCGAGACAAACACAACAGACGAGGACGACGATTGGCTGGGTACGATGAATCGAAGTGTGGGGCTTTGGTCGTCAAAGCACGAGAGCCGCCGCAGCTTGAATCCATTTCGTAAGAACCAGTTTGCTTCAACGTCGATCCACGATGACGGTTTTGACTGGGAGGGTCTTGAAGAAGCTCCAATTGATGAAGAATGTGAGAACTCGAGTGACGATGAAGACCACTATCGAAGGAAACCGCATCCAGCAAAGCCACTGCCGCGGGAAAAGCGAATGAGCGAGAAGTTGTACATTCAGATGGAGTTTTGTGAAGGGAAAGCGTTGCGTGAAGTCATCGACAAAGGCTCGCTCTGGACAGAGCCCGACAAAATCTGGACGCTATTTCGACAGATCCTGGAAGCAATTGTGTACATCCATCGACAAGGGATCATTCATCGCGATATCAAGCCACCGAACATCTTCCTTGATGCCGAAGGAACAGTGAAGTTGGGTGATTTTGGGCTCGCCGTTCGCCCGCCAAAGATTCTGGACGACGAAATTGGCGAGAATCCTGTTGGAGACGCTGGTTCCAGTATTGATACATCGACGGGTACATTTCTGTCAACTGGATCTTCTGCTGCCGAGTTGTACGGCAGACTGAAGCTGGAAAACTTAGAAAGCACTCGCGTCACCCCAGTGCCTCGAGCCCACGAAGAGTTCACTAGCTTGATGTCCGCGTCGGAGATGGAGAACTCAAACATTACAACCGGTGTTGGCACTGCGTTTTACAGAGCTCCAGAGCAGGAGAAAGAGGGGCAACGATACAATCAGAAGGCTGACATGTTTTCTCTGGGGATTTTGTTTTTCGAGATGTGGTCCCCTCCGTTTACGACCGGAATGGAGCGAGCACAGGCGTTAATTGGCTTGCGCGAGAAGCACGCGCTTCCTCCCGAGTTCAAAGCCCCCGATGCCGTGAAAGAGATTGTGCTATGGCTTTGTAACCCGAATCCCGCAGGACGCCCGAACGCTGCAGAGCTATTGTCAAGTTCGCTTCTGCCTCCAAAGATGGAAGTCGAAGGGACGTACTTGAAAGAGGCGCTGGAGATTCTGGCAAACCCGGAGGGTAAATTCTTCTGCCAGTTGATCGATGCGTTGCTCACGCAAGAGCCTGTCAACCATATCGACTACACCTACGACCATTTGGAGTCCGTGAAGATGCGGAGCTACATGCTCGAGCTTCGTGCCAAGAGTTGCGTGAAGAGCGTGCTGCAGGTATGGTGGCGTGATATGCTTACTCTGACTAGCCCTTCCTCGACTTTTGTTGCTTTGCGTCTGACGAAGATCTTGCGGTGTTACAGAAAGTTTTCGAGCTGCATGGTGCCGTGGAGCACACGACTCCACTGCTGATGCCGAGAGCGCCGGAGCAGAATTACACTGGCATCCCTCTGACCACTCCGCAAAACTCTTGCGGTCTGCTTGATGGGACTGGCGTCTCTGTTTCCCTGCCATTCGACCTCACGGAGCGTCTTGCGCGCTTCGTTGCTCGCCATAACATCACACGACTGAAGTGCTACCAGTTTGACCGAGTATATCGAAAGAACATCGTCGGAGGCCATCCTCGTGAACTCTTGGAATCGGATTTCGATATTATTTGGGACGATCGAGGACCGTCGAGATTTCTGGAGCTCGAAGGACTGGAAGTCGTTGCCGAGGTGATTGAAGGTCTTGGATCTTCGCTGGGGTCGTATTATTTCAGATTCAACGATGCGCGCATAACACGAGCAATTCTTGAACTGTGCAATGTTCCGCATGTGGCGCGGCGGGAGATCCTCAAGCTACTGGCGAATGAAGCCTCTTCTCGCGTCCATGCAGGTATTGCCTCGACGATCCCCTTGAGCATGAAACCCGGACGAGCGAAGTTTATTGCCCGGAAAATAAAGGAACACGGCGCTTCTCAGGACTCCATTGACGCACTGAAGCCATTTTTCCTGCTTCCCGAGGACTGCATGACGTCTTTGGAGACGATTGAACAAGAGATCCAGAGGCTGTTTGCAAGAAACCTGGCGATCAACAAGGCGAAGGATGAGAAAGTTGGCGCCAACTCGGTAGCAACAGAAAGGAAGCACTTGCAGCGACGAGACACGCAGCTGCGACGCGTGTTTAAAGATTGCAACGAAGGAATTGCGGCGTTGCGTCACTTGTTCGACGGTATGGAGTTTCTTCGCTTATCGAAGCATGTGTGTTCAAGACTCGATCTAGGTTTGAGTCCTCGTCCTGAACGGTACGCGTCTGGATTCATCTTCCAAGCAGTGCTCATGGGCAACAGTGGCATCCACCCAGCTACTTCGACCGTGAAAGCCAATACGAGCATTCAAGTCATCGCCGAAGGTGGCAGATATGACACTCTGATCGCTCGCTTCAAGCTGCCAGCAGCATACGTGAAGGCTTCTTCTGTTGCAGCGATGGGTGTTCGCTTTTCTATCGATAAGATTGTGTCCTGTGTTGTAGGTTCGATGACACCATCGTTAGTCGAGCCGAAGGTATCGTGCTCGGAGTTGCTTGGTCGATGCCGTAAGATTTTAGTATGCACCGCTGGGAAAGCCACCGATACGGTACTGCTGCGCATGCAGATCTCGCTGATGCTCTGGAACCACGGCATCGGAGCAGATTATTTGCATCCCGACCCACTGCACCTCGAAGACCTGGAGGACTATTGCGCTCAACAGGGTATCCACTGGATGGTGATTGTGCAAAAGCACATGATGCGAGAGAAGAAGCAAGTCAAGATCCGCACTGTGAAGAACCAGTCGGAACCCGACGTCGTTGTCAGCAGCTCGTCCCTTGTCGACACTGTGGTCGAGCTTCTCGCGAACGGGAAAAGCAGTCACAACGATTCTGCTAACGGTCGGAACACCCACGCCTATGACGGCATGAGTGGGAATAATGGTGCTGGAGGTTCGCACCAGCGCGGTGGTCGAGAGGGTTCATCGGGGGTTGGATTCCAGCCAGTTTTTGACGTCAAAGTGGTCGACGGGAAGCACCACGTGAAAGACGGCGGGAAAAACAAGAACAACTCGATGGACAACCAAAAGATCACCCGCCGCGTGTCGAAATGGATCACCTCGAGTTTTTCTTCGCGTGGAGAGGAAGCGATGAAAGTGTTGTCGGTCGATCTCCCGTTTGCGGTTGTGCGAGAGCTCTCCTCGGCGTTGATGGAGCACGGTGCCGATGGTCTCGATGTCGTTTGCACAAACAATCCGCGGTATCGGAAGCAGCTGAGGTACACGACGGATGAGCTACTCGCACTGGAGCCAAAAGGGGGACGTGAACGGTATGTCTTGCTGCACAGTCTTGTGGACGACCGATACGATCTCATGTCGCTAGCCCAGTCTTCAAAGTCTGGGCGAAAACACCACCCCGCAATGAAAAGAAGCCCTTGATCTGTCCTCCTCAATTTGCCGAGAGACTTTTTGTGAAGTATGTCGAACAAATGCACACAAAAAATGGACATCACTAGCAAAATTCGGTACCAAAGGATGTCGCGGGGAAGCAACTGGGATGCCAAGTGCATGCTGCAACCATTGTGTAAGAAAAAGGAGTAACATGCTGTATTGTTTTGCTCACCCATACAATGTTCGTCCGATTTTTGCTGCGATTTCGAAGCTATCTGCTCTCCGAGATCCAAAACTCTATGCAGTCATGTGTCGTCTATGGACCAGCCACGTCCAAACCCAAGTTGCGGAAGCTGCAGCACAACGCAGTCAAAGAAATTCCAATACACCCAAATGCGTCAAAGCGGCATCCCACAACAAGAAGGGAAAAAAGAGAGGGTTCTTACGTCTTGGCTTGCTTTGCGTAGATGGCTTCCACTTGCTGGCGGAATTGGTCGTTTTCTTGGACAGCTTTTTGCAAAGCGGCGGTGAAAATCTACAGCAAAGCGTGGACACGATATCGCTGCCATCAGCATCCTGAACGGCAATCTCGCAGGTGCGAGCACACTCCAAAGAAACCACATAGCACAAGCATACCTCTTGCGTGATGCCGTGCGTCTTCATCAAAGTACCGGTAAGCTGCTCCACGTGTTCCAAGTACAAGTGCTGGAACTCTTCCATCGCCTTGTTCGCGTTCGTGATGCCCTCCGACTTGGCATGGTTCAGCATTTCGTGCAGCGCCGTTTCCATACCGTTGACCAGATCGGTGAAGATTTCCAGCGTTTTCTCAGGAGTCAGGTGATCTGGGATGTCAACTGGTTCTGGCGCTGGGAACACGCTGGAAGAAAGACAACGGACAGCTTAGCACTCTCCAAACAACCGCAGGTTCGCGGCTTCTTCAATGTGTAGAACTGACCTCTGCATGATCTGCTGCAACTCCTGTTGGAGCGCGAGAATCTCGGCGTCTTCAGCGAACCGTTCAAACGCAGATTCGAGACTCTGGCGACTCCATTGACGCTTGCCGACGATCTGCAGCAAACAAGTGGGTTCAAACTCCACAAACGGATCCGAAATTGATCTGAAAAGAAAAAGACAATGCACACCTCTTGCTCAAGCGCTTCCATCATCTGGTACAGCTGCTGCATCAGTGCTTGCTTGAACTGGCTGTCATCCAGTTCAATGTTGTTCGACTTCATGTACGTGCGCATGGCGTTTTCAATTTCTGGAATTTGTTGCTACACAAAAGCAAACAGAATGCACCAACGGACAACGACACGCACACACAATCAGCGCTTCCCTCATCCACGCCACCATCTCCACGCAACAGCAAACCCATGAGATGTGCAATCCGCACTTACAAACAGCGCTTGCACGTTCGCGATCAACTCGGAGAAGAACTTGGCGACATCTTTCTGCGGGATCTCTTCAAACGCGACAGGGTACTTCTTGCCAGAGGGAGTCGAGGACGCGTCCCACCACATCTTCCCCACGCCGACGATCGCACCGACGATGGCGACACCAGCGACGATGCCAGTGACATCGTTGGCGTAGTGCTTGGGGAGTGGGTGCTGCTGCTGTTGGGAGGCGCGACGGGAGGCGAGCGCCGAGACGCCGCGACCACTGACCTGCGCTTCGAAAGCCGACGCAGCAGTAGAGGCGCTGCGGGAGTTGGTGCGCACGGCAGCTCTGGCGCTCTGCTGCGTGGCGAGGCGGGTGAATGCTCCGAAGACCATGCTTGCTGGGTTGTTCTCCTTGCCTGCGGTTCCGACGATTTTGGAAGCGCTGCTGGATCAAAATGCTGCCAGTCAAAGCACGCACCCTCAAGATGCAACCAGTTGCCAGACAAGGGGTGCCGAGTCCTAAATCGAAACTCCAAATAGGGATCGGTGACCTGAAAGAGTGCGATGAAACAAAATAGAAACCCCTCGGAATGCGTGAGGAGCAAGCGGAATAAGATCGCAAGTCGACGTGCACATTTCCGTGGACGTCAGGAGAGCCGCAAAGCCAAGTTGCACAAGTTTACAGTATGCGCATGGCGAAATGTGGTGTGAGGCAGATGGATGGATCCACCGCGAAAGAAATCTCTGGATCTCCTTGTGCATGAGCGGCGCCGTCTGCACCCACCAGCAGCAGCGAACGAATCCAAGAAATCAAGAAAACAATCGACTCCTTCAACAGAGGATCTTTCGGTCCATGAAAAGCAGATACGCGTTCCGTATGTGTTTCAGCGCCTAATGCTTCGCGATGATGTCTCACTCCTCAGCTACATTGGCACGCAAACCGTCTCCGCGCGGGTGTCCGTCTCGCCCTCCTTCAAGGTTACCCATCGAGACGATCTTTGCGATCTTGTTCGATGAAGCCAGCGTGATCTTCCTGCGTCCCGCTTTGACAGGTCTCGGTAAAAGCGCCGGAGACGAGCTGACAAGTCCCTTGGGGATGCTTCACAATAGGAAACCACACTGAAGAGAAACGAGATGGTCGCTGGTGTTGTACACCCATTACTGCGCAACACGCACACACACACGAAAAATTTGCTCTGTAGAAGCCGTGCTGCAAGGAGATGTTTTGTATGGCTGCGAATTGCGCCAAGAGATTCCTTTTTTAAAAGATTGCGACACCCTCGATCGTAAGAGACCAGCTGTGGATCCTTTCCTGCCTTCCCAATTTTTCACAGACAGCGGAAGGGGTTTCTCTGCGGCCAGCACCATGGGTGCGGAGTCCCGGATCTCTTTGAGCTGTTGCTCCAGCCATCTTCGCTCGCTATCTCGGCTTTTCTCGCATACTGCATGTTCATCACTGCTGCAGATATCAGATGAACACACGAGAAGAAGAAGAAGAAGCGATCGTGGATGCTGGCGGAGTTTCGGTTCTAGAAGCCTTGCGCAGATCCTCCCTGTTTTCTGCTTCACGAAATATCGCTTTTTCTTTCTCGATTGCCTCCATTACTCACATTTGCTTGCATACACCTCGGGTTTCTCCATCACCAGCGACCTACAGGTTACTCACAGCGGATGCGTTCATGCAAATCTACGTTCGATGCTAAAGAAACCGCTCCGACGCGCGTGTCAACTAAAGATCGCACAATGACTGCAGGATTGCAACCACTGGAACGAGACACAGCGCGAAAGAACGCGGTGCGCTTTCTTTTTTATTTGGAAGTTCACGATGACGAATGCGAATAGGCTTTCCGATCGAAAATTGCGCGAGCTCCCCATCGAAAACCGCCATGCCAATAGGGAGACAACATGGACACATTGGCCACACCATGCACGAGAGCAGCTTCTCGGAACGCGCTCCACGTCCTCGCACAGTCGGCGCGCATCTATTGAAATCCACTGCATGGCAAACTGAAGCTTCCTTCGATGCAGGGCGATTCCTCCGTATCCCTCTGCCATTATCGCGCTCGCTGGCGAGTTCTCCTTTGCGTTCGACAAAACCACCTGTTTCCCGAGCACTTCAAGGAGACTATTTTGTATCCATAATTGCAATGCCAGATGCACACGGAACCCAGCTGGTTGCAAAGAAGACGCCCAGCTGGACGACCACAACGCAGGTTTCACCACCTTTTGCTGCGGAAGCTCACAGAGCGAGCGCTTCGCGGCGACAGTCTGCTTCACCCGCTCTTCGCCTTCCCGTGCTGCGAAAGCAAAAACCATACTGAAGCATACCGCACTTGCAATCCCAGTCTTTCTCGTTCGCTTCAATCATATGCGCTCGCAACACCTGTGCTGGGCATGATAAATGAACATTTGCGAGTGCAGAAAGGTGGTTTCGCTTCAAGTGGATTAATCCCCTATTTTCGAACAAACCTCCGACTACCCGAAGAATACGTAGCGATCGTCCTACTGTGCTGTCGATAGTCCAAGTGGTTGGGAGTGCGAGGAAGTATCCTTGTGACGAGGATCCGATAATGCTTGCACCTTGCGAGAGAAAAGGAAGGATTTCGCGAACTGGCTCTCGCTCGTACAGTAGACTGGTGTAGTCAGCGACAGCGGAGATCGTCCAACCTTGCGTCTCCAACAGTGCATTCCGACACGAATCGCCGGACACGCTTTTCTCCGCTGCAGCAAAGGAGAAAACGCTCCGAGGCAACAGCGCAGTCGCAGCACACCTGCTGGCATTGTTAAAACAGCTGCATCTCTTCCCAGCAGAAGCGGAGTCTGGATCTTTCTGGGTCGCCTTTCGAGTCCAGCTGGTCCAGTCAGCCCTGCCCCTCCCGAACCCCCCCCTCGTCGACCCTTGCCCTGTCCCGATGCGAAAACACACACAAAACACGCTCCATACGTAGCCGTAGAGTGAAGACGAGCTGAACTGAACTCTCCGCCACCAGCTGGTTTTTGCGTCTGGAACGCCATTCTTTTTTCTATGCACATACTTTCTTCATATGACGTTCAGTTATCGTGGTTCCAACCTGAACGAAAGCTTCAGCAGACCAGCTGGAATTGCATAACCACACGGCACTTTACAGGACCCTGTGTGAGACAGAAAAGCCATGATCCCACTCTTCTTGTGAGTGTGTGGGGGAGTCGAGGTGTCGTCTGTCGTGGTCGACTGCTGTCAGGCGCTTGCTGTTTCTTCTTTTGCTGTTGTTGTTGGGTCGATTGCGTGCATTGGTGCTGGGGACTCCTCTCTGGTTCATTACATAATTCGATTTGCTCGCTCGCTGCAACTCGACGAAGGAAACCGTGAGTACACACACACAAGCAAGCAAGCAAGAACCCTCGCGCTGCTTCCTCTCCTGTTGCTCGCTGTGATCATTAGCTTACAGCTTCATCTACCGGAATAAAAGAGACGACCAGTTCCTACAACTCCTGCGAGCGAAGAGAGATGTCGACCGGATTACACTCTGCGCGCGAAGAACTGGGGTTGCCCAATGTGGCTCCCCACATGAGCTCCTCCTCGGCATTCCTGAACATGGGCGGTCAGCACGACGGTGGCCAGCACACGCTCCCAAAGCCGCTCTCGCTGAGCCCACGCACGTTCGGCATGGACGACTTGCGCGACTTCTGTGGACCGCTTGGGACGTTCAAGACCGGGCTGACTCCGCGCGTGTTCAGCACGGGTTTGACGCCTCGATCGGGCTTCACGCCTCGCTTCACGACAGGATTCACGCCGCGCATCAGCGTCACGGGACTGAACCAGCAACAACAACAACAGCAGCAGCCACATAGCGACACAAACGCGTTCTTCATCAGCCGCAACACGGGTTTCTCTCCACGCGCGTCGGAGGCACCGCAAAGCCAGAAGATCTCGCCAACGGGGTTCACGCCAAAGGACGTCTCGGGAATGAAAGTGCCAATGCGATACCCTGGGTCATTTAACGCCGGCAGCAACAGTCCGCAAAAGATGACCATGGGAGACTACAAGCAACCGCAGCACACCCACCACTCGCAGCACCAGCAAGTGCACCACCAGTACGGTCACCACCACAGCGGCCACCACGACTCGATGAACCAAGGCGAGATGGCCATGAACATGTCGATGTTTGACTACATGGGTCGTCCAACCATCCACCAGCCCCAGCACATGCATGACCCTCGCTCCTCGAAGGTGTCCCCGGTGTCTGACAAGGGATCCGACCAGGATGATCTCGATGAGCGTCGCCGCATGAAGAACCGCGAGCGCGTTCGCAAGTGCCGCAAGCGCAAGCAAGATCGCCTCAACTTCTTGGAGGACCGCACCGCAGAATTAGAAAAGGAGAACCATGTGTTGAAGACCAAGATGGCACGCAAAGCTGTGGGTGGCAGTGCGGAGCCGCTGAACGAGGCTCAGCTGAAGGAGCTCCGCAAGAAGCAAAACACCACCATTGCGTCCTACATCCGCGCGTACAACGAAGTGGAGACCGGCGTGTTCGACGTCACTGCTCGCAGCATTTGGTCCGACAATGCTGAGATCCTGTACGGCAACAACGGCAGTCGCGTTGGCGGACTTGACATGATCGTCGGCAACAAACGTGCCAGTGCTGCCGTGTTCTCGATGTACAAGATCAAGCAGTACACTGTGCAGTGGAAGCAGAACTCGAACGACAAGTGCGCTGTGCATTGGGAGGTGGACGTTGTGCTGCGACCCGATGCGCCTCACGACATCCCAATGACCGCGCCATTTGCTGAGTTGGGCTCCTACTTTGGTCCAAATGAAGTGCTTTCGTTCCGCATGACGTCGCACTTGACGTTCGACGAAGGCAAGATCGTCGAAGAGATCCGTCAGCTGAACCTGTCGCCAGTCTCCGAGGTCGTGTTGGGCAAGTTTGCTCAAGACCCAAAGAAAGCGTCCGATATCTTGCGATGCCTTTTGGTGGCCGCATAGAGCGCGCGTTCCAGGAACGACTATAGACCCAGCAGTTAGTACAAGCAAACACCCAAAGCAGTGTTATGATGTAGCCGAATAGGAGAGGAGTGTGCACACTCTCCTTGTTGATTATATTCCGATGTAAAATAATGTAAGCGGATTGACCCACCCAATCGTCCGAGGCAAAGCGTACTTTTTGCCGCCTCGCTCTCTGGATTTGTTGAAGCGAGGATTCGCTTCTGCGGAGAAGCAGCAGCGCGAACGAAAGTCAAGCGTGGCGTCAGTCAGGGAGCGTCACTTTGTATCTAGACGATCGTCCGACGGCATGACAGGGAGCGAGAAAGCAAGAACCTCCGAGTCTGCAGAAGACGGAGCGTATCCGATGGCATGACGATGGGGACGAAGGACGAGGAAACAGCAACAAGTCGACTCTCGGGTTTGTGTCATGTTGATAGGTATAAATTTAAATGTGTGAGCAGATATCAATCTATGGGCGGCTTTAATCGACTCGATGACCTTTAAAAAACAAAATAAAATTGAATAAATCGCGCGCATCCCCAGAAACCAGCACCACGTCCATGGGAGAAGAACATGCATACTCCTATGGCTTTCGTGCGACACCTGATGCAGCACGACAAACAGCAGCACGCTCATGAGCACGGGATAGATAGTCTCCGTAGTGTGAGCTGGAACATACCGGCAAAGACCGAGTCGAGGGTGGGAGTGTTGTTCGCTTCCAAAATCTCTTTTGGGACGTCGCTCATTTCGTTCAATTGCTGGAAGACAAACAGCACCAAAGAGCACAAGGCAGGTCAGCATTGGCATCGAGACCGCACACAGGAAAGCAGCGGTGTTGTGCATGTGCGCATCGTTCCCATACCTGAATTTCAGTGAACGAACCAATGTACTTTGCGGTTTGTGGACCATCATCGCTGACGAGAAACACCTGTGGGTAGTTCGCGCGGATGCCACTCTTCTCAAAGTAGAAGTCGCGGAGCTCTTTGTTGCCTTCGTCGCTGCAGTCGATCGCTGTGTACAAAATGCGGTTGCCGTTGAGGATCTGCAGCAACTGCTGGATCTGGTTCTTCTGTTCCGCGATCGACACGGCCGACGACGTCAGGATCACACACTCGGTCTATTCGTCAGCACAACAACCACAACAGCAGAGGTCAGTCATGGACACACAACAACGACACGCGCGGTAGTACTGTGCACGCATGACACATGTGCAGCACCACGCCATAACGCCGCTCGTGTCCAGCAGAGAGACGAGCAAGTACCTTGGCACTCATCTTGCTTCGGTCTGGTTTTCTCTTTTTGGAGGAGCGCTTCAAAATGGGGGCAAAGTGGTCTGCGTCGTTGGTCCACGAAAGGAAACACACCACTACTGTTCCCTTCCCGATAAATACGAATGCGGGAACATTCCTCTTCATTTCCGCATGATTGGGACAAACTGGGCTGCACTCTTCGTGGGATAAACAGAGAAACGTCCCAGCACAGAAAGGAGCAGATTGGCATTCTCAGTATCAGATCATTTGATCAGCATCCACACATACAACAACATTAACATTAACAACAACAACATTAACAACAACAAAAAAGCAAATGGCCAAAGCAGTTGCCGTCAAGTCCCCCGTGCTACGACGGAGCACGAAGCGCGTGCTTGCGGCGCTCCACGCGAGCAACATCGCGCAGCACACCACTGCGCTCATCCGCGACTCGCCCCCGCTGCGTGTGCTGGGACTCGACATCAACACGAACAGCACGGGGTTTGCCGTGCTCAATGAACACGGACGCGTGAGCACATGGGGTCACATCCCGACGGCGCACATCCAGAGCTCCGATGTGCTCGGGATCGCGCATGCGATCGACACTGCGCTGAGCGACGTCCACTGCCGTGTCCTTGCTGCTAGCAACGACGAGGAGGCGCCAGAGAAGCTCCAGTGGCACGTCGGCATTGAGGATTTCATGCGCATGTACCGCTTTGGACGGTTCCACAACAAGGGGATCTTCCAGCTGGCGCAGCTCAATGGCATCGTGTCGTACACGTGCTGGCAGCGCTTTCGCGGCGCGACGCCGATCCACACGCACCCGTCGGCGGCGCGCGCGTTCTTCAACATCACGGCGAGCAAGAAGTCGAAGCCAAAGGGTAGTGAGACGGACATCAAGGAACAGGTCATGAACTTTGTGCAGCAACAGGAGCCGCAATCCTTCCCGACGACCAACGCAGCAGCATCAGCAGCAGACGATGCTAATGGATCCGGGATTTTCGCCAAGACGCGCAATGGGAGGTTTTCCGAAGCCGCGTTCGATGTCGCCGACGCGTACGTGATCGCGGCGTTCACGCGGTGGAAGCATTTCCAGGAGAAGCTGCTGCTGGACCCACGACTTGCCGACGAGTTCGGCGATGTGTACATGCAGATGACGATGCAGCACGCGGACGGGAAGAAAAGCGCGAAGCTGAGCGTCGAAGAGCGCGCGTTGCTGGACATGAGTGCTGTGGCGAAGCAGTTGTATTTGCGCGCTTTGTATGTCCATGGGGTTGAGGAATGGATCAAAACCAGCCACTTGGACCTATTCGCAAAAGCATGTTCGTCGCCTTAAGGTCTCGACGGAAGCACAACCGATACTACACGACAGATAGAGAAGCAAGCAACACGTTCCAATCCATTCATGTGTGCATTGTATTTTTTGTTCTTTGTCACTACCAAAGCGAATTACGGGGAAAAAGACGCGGCAGAGGTGACAGGAGCGGACGCTTAGTGGAACTCGCGCGCATCGGTCCATGCATCCTCCTCGTTTTCACGGGCATAATAATCATAGAGGCTGTCGGAATCCAGTCCGAGCAATGGCTTCTCCTTGTGGATCGCCATGGATTCCACGAAGAGCTTGACTAAACTGATGTTGGTGAGCAGCGGGATCGAGAAATCGACAGCTGTTCGACGAATCAAGTAGTTGTTCTTCACCTGCTTGCTTTCGCTGTTTGGCAAGTTCACGACCAAGTCGATCTTGCCGTCCTTAATGTACTTGAGCACGTTCTGTTCGCTATCTTCGTTGTCCAGTGGGAAGTCCAACTTGGTGGTCGGGATGTCGTACTTCTTGAGGAACTCGTGGGTCTTTTCAGTAGTGTACAGGTTGTAGCCAAGTTCGTGCATCTTGTACGCCGCGTGGACAAAGTCCTCCGTGAAGCTGTCTTGCATGGACAGCAAGATGTTCTTCTCTGGGAGCTTGAAGTTGGACGAGATCAACGCCTTCAAGAACGCTTCGTGGTGGTTCTTACCGAAGCAGGCAACCTCGCCAGTCGACGCCATCTCGACACCGAGCAACGGATCAGCACCGCCAAGACGAGTGTACGAAAACATCGGCGACTTGATGCCGACGAACCCTTCTGGACGCTTCGGTCCGTAAAGCTCAGGCAAGTTGTCGTTCTCAGTGGACTCGCCGACCATCACCTTGGTAGCAGCGCGGATGAAATCCGAACCCGTCGTCTTGGACACGAATGGGAACGATCGAGACGCGCGCAAGTTGCATTCGATGATGCTGACATCGGCACCCTTGGCAAGGAATTGCGCGTTGAATGGACCCGAGATGTTCAAGGCTTTCGCGACCTTTTCAGCGATCTTGCGGACTTGGTTCTGGTAGTACGAACTAGCTTCCACTGGAGGCAAGATCAAAGTCGCATCGCCACTGTGGACACCGGCGTTTTCGACGTGCTCCGAGATGGCAGCGGCGATCACGACACCATCCTTGGCGACGGCATCCAATTCGAGCTCCTTCGCGCCTTCGACGAACTTCGTGATCACAACTGGGTGTTCAGGGGAAACGTCGACGGCTTCGCCAAGCACCTTTTCAAGGTCATCGCCGTTGTAAACAACGTTCATGGCGGCGCCACTCAACACGTACGACGGACGCACGAGACATGGGTATCCGACACGGCTGGCGAACTCGCGAGCGGCGGACATGCTGGTAAGCTCCTTCCACTCTGGCTGACGCACACCGGCTTCATCCATCAACTTGGAGAACTTGAAGCGATCTTCAGCGCTATCAATCATCAATGGACTCGTACCGAGGATCTTCACACCAGACTTGTGCAGTGGGAGCGCCAAGTTGTTTGGAATCTGCCCGCCAACAGAGACCACCACACCACGAGGAGCTTCGCGGTCGTACACATCCATGACACGCTCCTTCGAGAGCTCTTCGAAGTAGAGTTGGTCGCATTCGTCGTAATCGGTACTCACAGTCTCCGGGTTGTAGTTCACCATGACAGCGCGGTGACCGAGCTTGCGCAAAGTTCGGATGCAGCTCACAGCGCACCAATCGAACTCCACGGAGCTGCCGATACGGTACGCACCGCTACCAAGCACCATCACACCGTTGTTTGGGTCTTGAGCCTCCACATCGTGCTCTTCACCGTTGTAGGTCATGTACAAGTAGTTGGTCTGAGCCGGGTATTCGGCAGCCAACGTATCGATCTGCTTCACGCTTGGCTCAATGCCGAGACTCTTCCGCTTAGCACGAACGGCATCGTCCGAGGACCCGAGCATGCGAGCCAATTGCCGGTCCGAGAAACCGAGCTTCTTCGCTTCAATGAGCTCAGCGTGAGTGATAGCGTCAACGGACTTGCCGGTCAAGTTCACATCGCAATCGGCGATACCCTGCAGACGACTCAAGAACCAAGTGTCGATCTTGGTGATTTCGTGGACTTCATCAATCGTCAAGATGCCTTCCTTCAACGCATGCGCAATCTGGTAGATACGACGATCGGTTGGACGACCTAGAGCCTTGATAAGCTCTTCCTTGCTCAGCTTTTGGAAACGCGGCTCGAAACCTTCCACCGATGGTTCAACCATGCGAAGAGCCTTTTGGATGGCTTCTTCAAAGTTACGGGCGATCGACATCACTTCACCGACACTCTTCATCGACGAACCGATCTCGGTACTGACGTGCTCAAACTTGGCCAGATCCCATCGAGGAATCTTCGCGACACAGTAGTCCAACGAAGGCTCGAAGCAAGCAGTGGTGCTCTTCGTAACCGAGTTCTTCAGTTCAGGGAGGTTGATGCCAAGAGCCAACTTCGCAGCGACAAAAGCCAATGGGTAACCGGTAGCCTTGGAGGCAAGCGCACTGGAGCGCGACAAGCGAGCGTTCACTTCGATAATGCAGTACTCTTCCGACTCTGGGTTCAACGCGTATTGAATGTTGCACTCGCCGACAATGCCCAAGTGACGCACCACCTTCAGCGCGGTTTCACGGAGCATGTGGTATTCGCTGTTCGAAAGCGTCTGCGATGGCGCAATAACAATCGAGTCGCCCGTGTGGATGCCCAACGGGTCAAAGTTTTCCATGTTACACACGGTCAAACAGTTGTTGGCGGCATCGCGAACGACTTCGTACTCCACTTCCTTCCACCCCTTCATCGAGCGCTCGACCAAAATCTGAGGACTGCCCGCGAAAGCCTTCTTGGCCATCGATCGGAGCTCTTCCTCGTCCTCACAGATACCGGAGCCAAGACCACCAAGAGCGAACGCAGAACGAATCATCACAGGGAAACCGATCTCGTACGCAGACTTCACCGCATCGTCGATGGTGTTGACAGCGAAACTCTTCGCGACCTTTTCGTTGATCTCCTTCAGCTTCAAGTTGAACAGATCGCGGTCTTCGGTGGCGTTGATAACATCGATCTGAGTGCCCAGCACTTGCACGCCGTACTTTTCGAGGACGCCACGCTTGGCGAGTTCCACGCCGCAGTTGAGCGCAGTCTGGCCACCCATGGAGATCAAAATGCCGTCAGGACGTTCGCGCTTGATGACCATCTCGACGAAGTCAGGGTTCACTGGCAGGTAGTACACGCTGCTCGCTTGCGCTTCACTGGATCGGTCGATGTTGGTTTGCACGGACGCAATGTTTGGGTTGATCAAAATGGTTTCGATCGCTTCTTCCTTCAGCGCCTTGATGGCCTGCGACCCAGAGTAATCGAACTCGCCAGCTTGACCGATCGACAGACCGCCGGAGCCGAGCACCAGCACCTTCTTCACTTGTGGGCGATCAATAATCGGGCGTTGCACAAGACTCGTGATTGGACCCTTCTCGTTGCGGCGCACGGCGTCCAAGAAGATGTCGAACAGGAATTCGGTATCCGTTGGACCACCCTTGTGCTCAGGGTGGAACTGCGCGGTGAAGTATGGCTTCGTCTTGTGGATGATACCTTCGTTCGTGCCATCGTTGCTGTTCACGAAGAGCTCTTCCCACTCGCTCGGCAAAGTCTTGCCATCAAGCGCGTAGCCGTGGTTCTGCGCAGTGATGTAACTTTGCCCAGTCTTGAGGTTGTTCACAGGTTGGTTTTGACCGCGGTTGCCGAATGGCAACTTGTAGGTGTTGGCACCGGCAGCACGTCCAAGCAACTGGTTACCAAGACAGATGCCGAAAATCGGCTTCACATGCTCGCCTTGCAAGTTCATGGCTTTCTGCAGCTGCGCCGTGGTTTCCGCCATAATAGCTGGATCACCAGGACCGTTACTGATGAACAGACCGTCGTACCACCCAATCTCCTTCGAGATGTCGTGGTTCCATGGCACGAGCTTCACTTCCGCGCCACGAGACACGAGGGAACGGATGATGTTGTACTTGATGCCGCAATCAATAGCCAAGACCTTCAGCGGGTTGCCTTTGCCAAAGATGCGCACGTCCTTCGTCGACACTTGCGCAGCGAGGTTCGTAGCATTCGGGTCGATAAACGCAGGAGTGTCACTGCCTTCGACAATGATGCGTCCCGACATCGCACCCTTGGCACGGATCTTTTTGGTGATGGCACGGGTATCCAAGCCTGCGATACCTGGGATGCCCTCGCGTTCGAGCCACTGCGAAAGCGACGACGCAGCGTTCCAGTGGCTGTGGTGGCTCGAGTAATCTTGCACGATCATACCGGCGGCGTGGATGCGGTCAGACTCGATGAACTTGTTGAGACCGAACTCGTCCAAGGTCTTGGTGCATGGCACACCGTAGTTGCCGATCATCGGGAACGTCATGTTGAGGATCTGGCCTTTGAACGATGGATCCGTCAGCGCTTCTGGGTACCCGACCATCCCGGTCGTGAACACGACTTCGCCCGACGTCGACTTCTTCGCGCCGAACGACACGCCGTGGAAGCGGGAGCCATCTTCGAACTCGAGCACAGCCGGGGTCTCGAACTTTGGCGCATTGCGGCGATCCACTTTGTTGCGCGCCGACACGAGCAGTTTGTTGCCGCTCGACTTGTACAGCGGCACGCGCTTGTTGACCGAGCGCTGCAATCGAAGCATCGTTCTCGTTGCTTGCTCGGGTCTGTCTATCTATATGTATATGAAGCGGAAGCTTGGCGTGGGAGAAGATCTCGATCCCGTTGCGGTTGCTGTTTGCTCGGCGCTGCCAGTTCCAAAGTGATTCGTTCCAGCGCTTCGCCCTCAGCGCGAAATCCAAACGGTCTCCTGTTTCCTTCGACGCGCACAACGGATCCTCGTCCTTCTTTCCTTCCTTCTACATTACGACCAAAGTCCGGAAAAACCCCTGAAAGATACTCGCATAAGATGTCACAGGGTCCACCAACTCAAACCAACTCAAACCCAGATGGTTAGCACAATTCACATCCGAATAGAGGACCGTTCTCACACCATACTTTGTCCTATATGCGGAGTTCCAGATGGATGGTTTGTAGGATGATCGCGAGCGAGAGCTATGCAATTTCAGAGGAGTGGGATGGGCTCTGCTTCTGAAGCTGTTTTGCTTTTGTGCGGGATTGCTTTTTTATTCTTGTGGCGTTGCTGATTCCCCGAATCCTGAAGCTAACAAGTGTGAGGTTACGCTCCATCATCACCGCAGCAAATGCGCAGTCACTGAGAGAGAGAGAGAGAGAGAGAGAGAATGTAGTGGATGGCATAGGGGAAAGGGAGAAACAGTCGGGATGGTTCAGACATGAGGTATCGGAAATGCATCCCTGATCGAGGCAGGATGGAAAAGCGTTCAAGCGAGTGGTGCAAAGTGCGAGTCTTGCTTTATGATGTCGATGGAGTAGCAATATAGAATGATGCGAGGATCGCAAGCAACCAGACTCAGCAATCGTTCTCCCTCCTGATGCAGTCAATCGGTAGTCGACATAAAGAGGTTGGATTTGCTCGGCGATGTCCCTATCCTGCACCGTTTGTTATCCATCGCCTTGATGCATGCAGGTTCAGACATGCACTCGATTTGCTCATCCAATCCACACGGTTCCTCTTCACACAACCGCCAAGCATACAAACGACAAGTGTACGCTTCCGTCCTGGCCGCGACCTGTTTTGCGAGCTGGACAGTAGTCTCTTTCCATCCAATCAAAAAATCAATCCAATCAGTTGGTGAGCTGCCAGATGGTGTTGCACGGACAGTGGTACCGTCAGAACACCACAGAAGCTGCTTGGGGGACAGCGCACCAAAAGCGACAGTAAGTGCGCACAGATGATAGATGATGCCAATGCACCGGCGCGTGCGTGCAAAATGGACCGCTCCCCTTTGCCGCCAGGACAACCTGCCTCCAGAAGAACTTTCGCGTCGATTCGCGCCACTGCATGCATCTGAAGCTGCAATCAGACCGCCAGTCGGTCGCTTGCGCTGAGGGCCAGTCGTTTTGGTTGCGGCTGAGAACTTTCGGTCGGGATGGGACCTGCGAGGCAGCATCACAACGGCTCGAGTGAAGGGGAGCGACGCATCCTCCACGCGCGCTCTTCTTTCTATCTTTCTTTCTTTCTTCCTTCCCTCCTCTGCGGTTGTGCTGTCTGTCTCTCTAACGATTCCATCTCGACTATCCAACGCATCATTTGGTCTAGCCACCACACGTCGATGTGCATGCACAGCGCCTACGAGTTGTAGCCTTCTTCGCGGCGACACCAGTAACACGAAACGAAATGCACACGCTGCCGCCTCACTCACGCACGAGTCAAACGATTGAGATGGTGAGTCTGTAAAGTTCGCAGATGTCCGTCAGCGGATGCACTAGTCGTACTTATGCAATTCTGGAGTTGCACTCTCCCACACCGTCAACTCTTTCGCAAACACGTCAGAACCCTTCAACTTACACCTCTCGAAAGTGCGCTTTCAGCTCGAGGTGCAGCATCATGCGCACCTAGCGAAGAGCTCCGATATGCATTTTCCGAGGGTTTTTGTTTTGCGCGGTTGTTGTCTAAACAGGGGGCGAGTTGCACACCAGATGCGCGGATCTTCCTTTCAGCATCGCTCTTCCGCGAGACAGCCTCCGCATCACAACTGCATCTGCGTCTGCGGAAGAGAGCCACTCCTTTCTTCGTCGACACAGGCGATCAATTCTGTAGCTGAACAATGCTCCAACGCGTGCTTCGACTCCCAGCGCACAAGGCGCTGCGCTCACAGCTCGCTGCCACGCAGTCGCGCGCAACACGAACCACGTCCGCTGTGACTGCGAACGGTGTGCTTGGGCTGCTCCAACAACAGACTAAGCACCAGCAGCGCGGGTTCGCGACGGTGCAGCCGCCGACCTCGACGAAGGATGTGACCACGAAGCTGATGCAGATCGTGTCCTCGGAGAGCCACATCCAGGAGTACGTGCAGGTGTACGGCACCCCTGGCGTCACGCGCACGACCGTGATCAAAATCGGCGGCGAAGTGATCGAAAACGAACTCGATACGCTCGTGAAGTCGCTGATCTTCCTCAAGGAGGCGGGTCTGTTCCCTATTTTGGTGCACGGTGCGGGTCCACAGATGAACGCCGAGCTCGACAAAGCCGGCATTGAGCCGCAATACGTGAAGGGCAACCGCGTGACCGACAAAGAGACGCTAGCGATCGCCAAGAAGATTTTCCTCAAGGCGAACCGTAAGATCGTCGACGCTCTTGTCGCTGCCGGTGCTCCTGCGCGTCCGATCACGACCGGTGTGTTTGAAGCCCAGCTCAAGGACTTGCCAGTGTACGGATACGTCGGTGAAGTCTCGCAGATCTACAGCGAAGGCGTCGAGTCTTCGATCGCGAACGGTCAGATTCCGGTGCTCTCATGCTTGGGTGAGAGCGCTGATGGCCAGACCCTCAACATCAACGCCGATGTCGCAGCTCGTGAGCTGGCGCTCAGCATCCAACCGTACAAGACTATTTTCATCAACGCCAAGGGTGGCTGGATCGAAGATGATGGCACGAAGCTGAAGGGCATCGACATGTCCAAGGACTACGAGAGGATGGCCGCGAGGGACTACACTGGCCGTCAGGGCACGCTGCTCAAGCTGAACGAGATCAATGCGCTCTTGCAGGGACTCCCATCGTCGTCGTCGGTGGCGTTGACGTCGGCTTCGGAGCTGTCGCGTGAGATTCTTAGCAGCTGCAGTACCGGGACGGTGTGCATCCGCGGCGAAAAGCAGCAAGCGTCTGCTGCTGCCAGCGGCGTCGCGCAAGCTCCAAAGCGACGTCGCGTCGGCTTGATCGGTGCGCGCGGGTACGCTGGTCGAGAAATCATTCGGCTAGTGGGTCAACACCCTGAGCTCGAACTGGTGTGCGCAAGTTCGCGTGCCCTTGTCGGCCAGAAGGTGATCGAACTCGCGAATGCGCCACCTCTCAACCCGCACACGAACCTCCCAGCTGCGCCAATCGGAGCCTCGACGCGCCTCAACATCTCGGACGAGCTCGAGTTCTGCGACCTTGGTTTGGAGCAAATCCCAACCTCACCATTCGCGGACAGCGTCGATGTGTGGATCTTGGCGCTTCCAAACGGCCACTGCGAGAAATACGCGGCTGTATTGGATGGACTTGCGCGAAAGGACAAGCTGATTATCGATTTGAGTGCGGACCAGCGATTCAACGCGGCTTGGGTGTACGGTTTGCCAGAATCCCCAGGTGGTCGCGCCAAGGTTCGCGGTGCCACACACATCGCGAACCCTGGCTGTTACGCTACGGGTGCTCAATTGGGACTGCTGCCGCTTCTCGGAGGCAAACCTGCAATCAGCGCCGCCTTGCTCGATACCAGCATTCCTCCTCACGTGTTCGGTGTCTCTGGCTACAGTGGCGCTGGCACGGGTCTCTCGAACGCGAACAACCCGAAGATGCTTGCGGACAACATCATGGCGTACAAGTCGGTGAACCACATCCACGAGCGCGAAGTGAGCTACCAATTGGGTACGCCTGTGCGGTTCATGCCGCATGTGGCGCCATTTTTCCAGGGCATCCACTTGACGCTGTCGGTGCAGTTGAAGGACGCGTCGCTCACGGAGAAGCACATTGAGGAGTTGTACCAGGAGTTTTACGCCAAGGAGGCGCTCGTGAACGTGACGCCATCGATGCCTTTCGTGAAGGACATTGCGCGCACCCACGGCGCGACGGTCGGCGGCTTCCAAATCGACAAGGATACCGGACGATTGGTCGTTATCTCGACGATCGATAATTTACTCAAGGGTGCTGCGACCCAGGCTGTGCAAAACATCAACGTCGCATTGGGCATTGATGAATACGCGGGCATTCAGCAATCGTAGGAGGACAAGCGTTGCTGCTGCTGATGGGAGGCTCCATGTGTGTGTCCCCTTCCGTGAACGCGTTGTGGTTCTCTCTACCAAAAGTAGATAGATCCCAGGTACAGAATCTCGACTCCATTTTGGAACAGAACACACGGAAGCGCCACCCGTCAACGCGTTTGCTCCCTTCTTCCATTTGCGCTTGTAGCCTCTGCAAGACTCCCCAGAGAACCAGATCAAGGTTAACGCTTTTAATAAAGGAGTTGTATTATTAATATTGAAGAATCGGGTCCCCGATGCGCTCGATCATTGGCACGGTGCACTTGAGATCAAACACTTTACTCAACACCACTTTGAACACTTTTTGCACATTGATCGAGTGCGACGCAGACGTGAAGATGAGCGGCGCCTTCATGGCCTTCGCGAATTTACGCGCCTGTAGTTCCACAACGACCGAATGATTCATGAACTGGATAAAGAACCGCTCTGCTAAAGCAAACGGGGAAGTCAAACTCACTTGCTTGGTGATGTCTTCTTGTTCCTCCATGGAAAAGTTCGTAAAGTGGTCGTACTTCATCCCGATCAAGAAGGGGAACGCGTTCTATGCATGCGTCACAAGCAAGATGAGCACTCCCACACTGATGAGCAGGGCTCTCAGTCCACACTTCGTTACTACCTTGTTGATCGATCGCACTTGGCGGTACCATTCCTTGACGCTCGTGAGCGTAGCTTTTCGCGAAAGGTCAAACATGAACAGGATCGCGACCGCATCGTTGCACACCAGCGGCAACATACTGATAAACTCCCTGTGGCCTAGTGCAGCGTCAAACCAAAACAGCAGTCAGACCAGTATTCCATCCCGTTCCTTCGCCGCTCCAGCGATACGCATGCATGTGAAGAGTAGTTCCGTCATAGCGCTTACCACCAAGATCCCAGATACTGAACGTGATCTCCGTGTTGCGCAGCGCAATCGTCTTTTCCATGAAATTCACGCCTGTAACGGTGGACAGCGTTAGTACCAGTAGAGCTGCCAGCACGTGCACTACCACCACTTGCTCGCGTTGCTGCCGCCATACCGAGGGTGTGGATGTAATCTTCATCGAATTTGCCCTCGACGTATTTCACCATGAGACTGGTTTTCCCGACCTGCGCGTCGCCGACCATGCCGACTTTCACGACCACGTTGTTGCGGCCGCTGCCGACATTCGCGCCGGGCGCATCCAGGCCACGGGACGGGTGCTCCACGCGTTCGCGGGCGTCGCCATTCGCGGTCTCTTCCATCCTGTTCTTTTCGGTTTGCGTTTCGAATCGTGCGATTGCAGTCAGGAAAGAGCGATGATCTTGAAATGGCATGTCGTTTAGGAGATGCACGGAGATAAGGTGGCACACATGAAAGCGGGCGACGACATGGATCTCACTCATTTCAAAATGCGGATTCTTGCACTTCAACCTGCCGACTTGGCTCTGGCAGTTTGCAAACATGCTGCCATTCCTTTTCGTCATCTCTCTCGAACTACAACGATGCGTGGCTTTCGACACGCACACAATGCTCAACGTGGCTGTCCTGTAAAATTGGCTCCTCAACAAGAATGACAACAGATCCGATTCCCACGGTCTCAATCGCAACCGTTCTATTTGGGTCTTGTCCCAAGCATTGGCACGATGTTTGCGTGCGCTGCTTTTGTTGCCTCCATCAGTCGTTCGTCCTCGGCATCTTTTACCGCTTGGATTTGCTTTTTCGCCTCGCAGTCGTCGTTGCGGACGCGGACTCTCTCGCTGCAGGTTTCGTCTCGATCTGCACGGTCCCTCCTTGAATATCGTCTCTATAATCCGAGTGAGCCACTTTGTTTTGCGTGTCCAAGTAGAACATCAAGTCGCGCACCTGAAGTGCATGTGTGAAGCGCTCGTCAGTACGTAGATATGCAAACAGCAAAAAGAAGCACGCGGTATGACTCGTGCGTGTGGCATAGCGAACCAACCTGGCCCTCCAAGTCAGCGATGCGGATCGCAGTGTCTTGCTCGCTGCGAGTGTTTTGCTCTTCTAGGAGTCGCACTCGCTCTTTCCACTGCTTTTGGTTCTCGATCAGCGACTTGTTCAACTCTCTGTTGCGGCCAATGTCAGCAACAAATTAAACGATATCAGTCCAAGCTGCTCGCGCTCATCTCTCCGGTTCAACGCTGTCGAGGATAGCGACGCGTCTTACCGGACAAAAGTCAATTCTTCCTCCAGTTTGTGTGCTTTCTGCGCCAACACCTCATTCGCCTTCTTCAACTGCTTCTTGTCGTTCTCGAGCGCGCTCATGAGTTGCCGGTTTTCACTTTCGCTCATCGTGGCTAAGCGCCTTTCGTAGAACAACCGCTGCTCCTCTAGTTGACTGCAAAGGAAGGGAAACACACAAGTGCGGATTAGACGGCAAAAGCAGAAACACACAAAAAGCGCGTTCGGTGTCGCACCTTTTCAGTAGGAAATTATACTCGACCGCGAGTTTCTCCAACTTCTGGTGCTCTCCTTCTTCTTGCTCGGCAGCTGTCGGTGGCGGGATCTGGGATCGCTCGCCGCTCACAGAACTCGGATTTGGGAACTCGACAAACTTGCCGTCCTGCTTGTTTAGAATCAACCGGTGAACGTATCTATCGGGAAAGAAGAAAGTCCGTGAGTCGAGAGCAGGGAGACAGCGGGAGGTCGAATGCTAGATTGCCATACCCATCGCCAGCATAATCCCAGACTCGCTGGGTCTCCAACTCCAAGGAGTATGTGTGTGAAGTCTCTTGGAAATGCTGCTTCGCATGTTCGCCCGAATAGCGACCGCAGCCCACGTGGCCGCAGATGAGGCAGATCCAGAGGTGCTCCGTTGTATGGCAGACCTGCAGCATGGAGAGTAAGCACCACACGAGTGGGGACGAAGCATTGTACACTCAGAAAGCATACCTCGCACGCTGACACGATATCTCCATGACTATATCGACACACAGGACAGCTCGATCCTTCCCATCGGAACAGGCAGTCGCAATGGAAAGTATGGTTGCACAGAGTGGTTAAAATGCCCGATGCGGAGGCGTCCAGACGATCGAGACACACTGCACACGTCGGGATCTCCGTCATCCCAGGAGGTGGAGGCGGAAACAGCTTCGTCGCTGCTTGCGGCGGCTTCCCTGACAGAGCTGCTTCCGTGCGGTCCCCATGCGTCTGCCCATTCGCTGCGTCCGCATCCTGGCTCAACTCTTCCACGAGGACACCAGCAGCTGTGGCGCCAATCGCTCCATCCACAACCGAGTCAAACTCAATGCTGCGCACAAACACGATCTTGCATCGCTCTTGCTCGATCGAATTGAAATACGTCCCATTGTGCGCCTGTACATTGCAGTTGGCGTTGTCACAATACATACATATGCAATGGTTGACAGCAAACTCCCTACAACAATGACAAACAAAAACGCACCAAGAAGAACTGGTCGGCGCGGTCTTGCGCGACAAACTGGATCAGCGCCATGCAGTTGCTGCGCTCCGGGTCCTGCAGCACGCGCACCGACACGATGTCATCACGGAACCCGGCGAGAAACTCGAGCAGCTCCACCGGGGACATATGCGACGGCACCGTCACAATGCAGAGCAGCGTGTTGCGCTCGTGCGGCAATTGCTGGTACGCACTGGACGTCGTCGTCGTCGCAGCGAGCGGACTGAGTTTGTGCGCGTACGGCTCGTCGGGGCGGTAGAACCGCAGTTTACCCGTCGTGACGCGCACCTGCGGATTGCCTGTGAGAAAGTTCGCATCGGACCACTGCTTCTCTTCCGCGTCGTCGTCTTGTTCTTGTTGTAGTTGACGTGCATCTAGTCGGTGGCTCGGCTGGGTGCGCATCGAATACGCAGGCGTGCCTTTCTCCTCCTCATTCGTTTTGGCCTCTTCGCCACAGTCTTTGCCGTCGTCATCGTCCACATGCGCCTGCACGCGGATCTGGAACATCGTGCGTCTCTTTCTCTTTGCTTTTGGGAGAAGGTTGAGCAAGATGAAGAGAGAGCATCCCAGAATGAGGTGGGTCCCACCAAACTGGGTTTGCAACACGTATCAGGGATCGAGTGAAATGTTCTTTGAGATAGTGATGGTGCTGAGAAGGGGTAGGCGACATGCGGTACGATACCGGTACAGTGGAACTCTGCCACCCATTTTTCTAAAAATTTCGAAAATGCAGCAACTCTCTTTCGCTCACCTCGAAAAACACTTTTCGTTGGACATGTGTGTGTGTGTTTTTCCATATGGGTCGCGATGAGGACGTGCGCATGCTGATTGCATCCGAGCGACATCGAAGATCGATACGCCGCTAAGATGGATGTCTCCGACAAGATCCAATCGACCGCGTTCGACAGCGAGCGTCTGTTCTTGCGACAAACTGTCCAAAATATTCGCGAGTTTACAACATCGACAGGTGGTGCTGTCGTGGTGGCATTGTCCGAAGGTTTCGTTCCTTCCAGCGATCTCTTTTGCAGCGGCAGATGCAAGAAGGAGAGCATATTGATATCCTTTCGTCTGTCTTCGCTCCAGAATGTGATGCAAGAGCACTGGACACAGGATTTTCGCTGCTGTGGAAAGTGAGCGTTTGTATGCATTTCTTTCTTCTTTTTTTTTTTGACATGTGAATCGTCCCAGCTCATTGTAATTATGTGTGTTCTTGCGACTGACTCTTCACACCCTTTCCTCGACTTTTCCTTCCCAATCCTTTAAAATATCCACTTATACAGTATCCAAACGCACACTTTGCGAGTCCAGTGCGAAGGCAGCGTTCTCGACATATTAAGTGCTAGAGAGTTGAGTGAGCGAGATGAGTAGAGAGAGGGTTGAAGAAGACAACCGAACAACAACTGCCGCCATTCCCTCTCAAGCCAGCTGAGCATCGATGTGTCTGGTTGTCCGTCCGTCCCATACAAACAGCCAGTCACTCGCCAGTCACCCCTTCCCCGCATTTCTACCGCAACCGAGAAACCGCATTCAGGAACAATCCGCTGAAACCCCACGTGCAGCAAGCAAGAAAGACATTCTCCACATATATATTCGGTGACGCCTCTCTCTCTTCCTGACGTATATTCACTCTACATCAGCATGCGTCCGACAGCACTCGGACTCGTTGCGCTCGCCGTGGCGGTGAGCACGCTCTCGTCATGGGAGCCCTCCATACTGATGCAGGTGCAGGCTGCGACGACGTGTCCCCTCTACCTGCAGTCGAAAGTGGCGTCGACGCTCACGAACCCGATCACGGAGACCGTGAAGAAGTCGACGAGCGGGAGCACCACCGGCAGCTCGTCTTCGGATGGAGAGGACGACGCGACCGTTGGCTCGAGTGACGGCGGCAACAGCGACGCCGGGAGCACAGACACGCCATCGGCCGACACGGAGGAGGATTCGTCGACGGGATCGGGCAGTGCCGGTGTGGCCACGACCTCGACCCCTTCGGCGGGAACCACCACTACGTCGCCTTCGCCTACGACCGCGACGCCCAAGACGAGCACGCCAACCACGACGGCGCCGGCCACGACGACTCCATCGAGCGGCTCATCGACAGGAATCACCGGTATTACCGGTACGACGACGCGTTTCCTCCAGGTTTCTGTGAATACAGACGTGTCAGCGGGAAGCACGACGGGAGCCACTGGCAGCATCGTCACAGACACCACGACGAGTACACCAGTTCCAACGACGGTGAATACAGATACGACAACAAATTCCACCGACGTGAGCTCCCAAGTCTCCGGGAACTCGACGACCTCAACGAACGCTACGACCATCACGTCTGCCGATACGTTCACCTGTGATGCGACTTTCTACAGCCAGTGGACGACGCTCGGGATTACGTGTGGATCGCAGAGCATTGATGTGGAGGCTGCTGTTGCTGCGAGCAGCTGTGTGATCTACAGTGGATCGGTGGGTTCCTTGACCGGTTCGACGTGTGTCTCGATTTGCTCGTTCCCTGCGTGCACCAATGGCGCGTGGGTGTACGGTGGCGACAACGGTCTTGCGTCGTCTGTGTACGCCAGCTACGGCTTGGATTCGTTCATGACGTCGGCGATGAAGACGCGTCTGACGGCTCGATCGAGTGCGAGTTCTGCCTTTTTGGCGAACACGACGATGACCTCTACCAAGCAGTGTGCCTACTCCTCGGAGAGCTCTTTCTCGTCGTGTTCGTGCTCGGCTATGCTCGTCAATGCCACGGCGACCGACGAAGAAAAGAAGCAGGAGCGTCAAACAGATGAAGCGAATGGAGTCATCACAGAAGATGACACATCGCTCGCCGGGAATGTCATCGGTCCAACCTCGAAAAGTATCGCTGGCGTGACTGTCGTGATGAGTACGATCGCTGCTGTGGCTAGCAGTGTTGTCACTGGTGCTGGTACTGCCGGTGCTTCCGCCGCTGCTGCAGGCGCCAATGTTGCTGTCGTCACGGTGGAGATTTGCCAGTTTGCTGTCTTCATCAACCAGTTGAATCTCACCGGCAAATCGGCTGCGCTCTCTCTTTTCGGGAAGCAAATGGCTCCGTCGGCGTTCACTTTTTTGCCCTTCGGCAAGCTTGCCAACAGCACCGATGATGACTCGGGTGATGGTTCTACTCGTCGATTGATGCAGCATTCGCGTCGGCTGTCAACGGATGTCACTGCGCCAGATTCGGGCATCGCTAAATACTCGCGCACGCTGGGTATCAAGGAAGATATGCTTTTCTTGGTCACCCTCGCTGGTGTGATTGTTATCATGGCAGGCGTGCTGGCGCTCTTCGGTATTGCGTACTTCGCGTCTGGATTCTTCATGTCTCGAGAAGACTTTATGGCCAAGTTCTTCGACAAGATGATCGGTTTGCAACTCTTGATCGTGATTCTTTCCCAGTACACGATCGGGGTTACCGGAACGTACCAAATTTACCATTCCGTGGAGCTGGGTGAAGCGACCGATCCGAAATGCATCCTTGCGGGTCTCTCGTTGCTGTTCTTGGCTCTTGGTATTATCGTCTATGGGTACATTATCGTGAAGAAGCATGAGGACGATTTGAAAGATGTCGGCACCGTTGCGCACTTGAAGAAAACGGTGAACATGCGGTACGGTCCGTTGTACGACGAATACAAGTTCAAGAATCGCTTCTTCTTCGCTCCAAAGATGATGCTGGCGCTGCTCACTGGTTGTGCGACGGGGTATGTCGGGACGGAGGCTACGTACCAAGTGTCGGTGATTCTGGGTGCCCACGTGATCTTCTTTTTCTACTTGGAGATCAAGTCCCCACACCACTCGCGTTTCGTGCAGACGACGACCAGTTTCGTCACCATCATGAAGATCGCGGTGCTGGTCTTGACGTTCTTCCTGATCAGTGCTGCCGCCACCGATGGCTTCCCTTCCGAGTTGCAGAATGGCATTTCCTTGGCGATCGTTGGTTTGAACTTGTTCGTCTTGTTCTTGCTGATGATCCGTTCGTTGTACACTTTCTGGAAGAAATATCAGCTCCAGCGCGATGCGAAATTCGACCAAGAAGACGAGCAAACGGCTCAGGATTACTTCAAAGACGAAACTCCTCAACAGAAGGAGCGTGTTCCGCTTGCGCCACACGTCCAGCAGCAGCAGCAGCAATACCCCTCCAATTCAAACAACAACCCATACGTTAACGGCAACCAGAACGATTACAACATCGACGATGACAACAAATACGGGGAAGACATCCGTCTTCGCTCGGGAACGCACATGCAGGAGAACGCGCAGAGCAGCTACGACGGTCGCTCGTACGATGAGAACCGACGAACAGCTGCCAACCACTACATTGCCGACGAACGTGCTGGCTACGGACAACGTCGCAATGACGTCGTGGAGCTATAAGCGGAGCACACAGCCGATGCGCATGTTGTTGAGGCTCGCTACCTAGCTGAGCGAGAAAGGCGCCAACTCATGCGACCATATCGCCGCACCGCGCATGCATTCGCTCGCAACGGGACAGTGAGTGAGGTGCGCGCGCGTTTGTGTGTATGTGTGTGATAACTTGTAATTATGACGATGCATGTTAGATATCCTCTCTCTCTCCCTCCCCACTTGTTTTTGCTTTTGCTTTAAACGAGAAATGAAACAAAGCGGTTGTGCATGTCTGCGTCGTTGATTACGCTTTTGGACGCGGCAGTTTGGTTTCGTGATTGCGAGTCCGTCCCACTCCTCGTTCGAGTCGATTGGCGTTTCTTGCTCTCAGGTAGCGCAATCCGTCATTTCCGAATTTGACAGCTCCACCTCCAGTCGAAGAGATGGCGACGGAGCGCAAATCATTGCTGACGCAGGGTCTCGAGCCTCTAGCCAAGCACTCGCCCAAGATCAGCGACCTGCTGCAGCGCCTCTATGCGCTCGACGACGACCTCCAGGATGCGCATTTCCTGGCGAAGCGCGACGACGAATTCGGCGAAGATGTCGTGCAGAAATACAAAACGTTTCTCGCGTTCCGCCAGATCTTGATCGACGAATTGGAGCAACAGAAAGTCCCGGTCCCGTGGCAGATGCGCATGCGCATTGACGACATCGAGCTCACGGTAAGATAGCAAAGCAGTGTATGCAAGAGGAAGTCTTCCGGAGTTGCTGACGCTTTCGTTTGCTTGTAGCTCCGTCAGCGTGAGGAGAAGAAGACCGAACAGAATGGAACCTCGAGCAAGAAGAAGAAGGAGAAGAGCAGTACTACTACCACTAGCAGCGCACCGAAGAAGAAAAGCAGAGAGGAGACGTCCGCAGACGTGCCAGTCGCATCGGCGGTGGCATCGACACAGACACTCGGTCTTGGATCGCTCCTTGTGCCTACATTGCTTGCGCTGGTGGGGGCATTGCTGTGGTATCAATGGTTCAGCTAAGAAGAAGCGGCGTTTGTGTGGTGGGTTGTGGTGCATAGTACGCAAGCATGTGGTGGCGAGCAGCAGAGCGAAAAAGCGTCGTCGTGATGTCGGTATTGCCCATGTTCATCCATTTTCATCCACATTTTTATCATCCATATCATTGATCTCAATAGCAGCCCCCCTTTCTCTCTCTCTTTCTCAATTCGAACACATGAGTGGATGTGTCAGTTACGAATCATCCGCATCACAACACATAACTGACGCGCGAATGGCCATCCATCGGAGCTGCTTGTGGAAACCTAAAGCACCACTCTCGTCGCATGCGCCTCGACTTCGCCACTGGAGCAGGAACCAGCGGCGCGCGTACGGTATGGCAGCGATGATGAACGCCATGGAGAACAGCGACCTCGACCAGCAGCAGCAGCAGATCGGCGATCTCACGAACCTCGGACTCTTCGCACGCAGAGAAGACGGCAAGAGTGCGCACCGCGTGCTGGTGGTCGGCGATGGCAATTTCTCCTTTGCGCGCGCATTCCTGCGCAGCAACACCGAGAAAATCGCGTCGAGCGAGATCGCTGTGACCGCGACATCGCTGGACTCCCGTGAAGAGCTCCTGCAGATGTACCCCAACTCGGGCGCGATCCTCGACGAGCTCCAGCGAGGTGGTGTGCGCGTCATCCACGGCGTGAATGCGACCAAGCTCAAGGAGTACCCCGTGCTGCTCACAGACTCTAGTGCTGCTGCCTCTGAAGACGACAACGGTACTGCTGCTACTACGGCTAGCGGTGCGCCATTGCTGTTCGACCGCATCGTGTTCAATTTCCCGCATTACGCTGAAGGCGGCAGCAAGCGCAACAAGATCCACTTGCACCGCAAGTTGCTGCGCGATTTCTTCCAGAGCGCACAGGATGTGCTTGCGCGGCAGGGACTCATCTGGGTCACTTTGTGTGCGGGTCAGGGCGGTACCGCGTTGGACACCAAGCAGCGCGCGTGGGGGGATACCTGGCAGGTCGTACACTGCGCGGCCGACAACGGATTCATTCTGCACAACGTGCACCTGTGTCCCGTGGAGCAGCTCGCGGACCTGGGGTATTACTCGGTCGGATACAAGCTGGCAGAGCGAGGGTTCTGGACGCCCGATAGTCTGAGCCACGTGTTCTGTCGCGAAAATGTGGGCTTGCGCGCGCAGCTCCCGATGGAATGGACCCGTGGCATCAGTTTCTGGATCCACGAGGGGTACACGGAGCAGAAATTGGAGAGAATCCTGCGCGAGTGCTTCCCCGAGCCCATTCAGCTCGCGTTCGACCTCACAGACCAGCACGTGTGCAGTAAGACGGGGAGAACGTCCGTGACGTACACAGTGAAAGTCTCCTGCGATCGCACGGCATTTGCGAAGGACCGAGTGAACGAGTGGACTTTGCGAGCGATCCAGATTTTGAAGGATTCAGATTTTGCCTCCTCTCGAGCAGAGTAGAGCATACATACGTAGCCATGCATTGCGAAACATATAGAGAGAGCGTACACAAGCGAAAGAGTATCATACAACGAGCTTTTGTTTCCACTGTATTAGTGTATAAATCATCATTATTCCACATATTCCCACTCTCCCGTGCGAAGGCGACAGCTAAACGGCCAACCCCGTGTAGAGCAGCATGTTCCCAAGGTTGCCCATGATGTGCACGCCGCAGTGCCACGCCGACGACACGTCCTTGTTGGGGGCGTCTCGTGCGCGCATGTAGCAATACGCGGTTTTCAGGATGAACATCAGGTAAAACACTTGGTACATGCGGTTGGCGACGTACGAGCTGCAGTAGATGTGGTACATCATGCCGAGGAACACCGCACCCATGTCGACCGTGCGGCGCCATCCGATCACCGGGTGGCGCCAGTAGTTGAGCGACGTCACGAGCACGAGGAACGCCATCGCTGCGCAGTACCACAACTCGTTTTTCGCGGCCAAGTACACGGAGAAGCACGTCGTGAACGACGACCGGAACAGGCGACTCGAGTACTGCGGCGGCAGCACCGGCGCCGTGGTGGCCAGCACTACATTCGTCTTCGCGATGCTCATTTTTCTGGTGTCCACAGGTTCGGCTTTCGCGCAACGGAAGAAAATCAAAATCTGCTGCTGGATAGACGGCGAGTGCAGATGAGGTTGAAGCTGTTCGAATGGCACTGACGTGCTTTTGTGGGAATGAGGCAACATGCAGACTCGTTTCTGCTGCTGAGACATCCGCAGGGTGAGGTTTCATGGGAGCTTTTCTTCGAATTTAAAGACCAATTGGATCAGGTGGTTCTGGAGATCGTAATCGTGCAGCTGTAGTGGCTCGCAATGGAAAAGTCTCGCACTAAATGGACAGCTGACACCTCGGACGCAACAATGCGGTTGAAAGCGACGAGTCCAACGTGCACCCATCTCCCTCCACACTGAAATGAGATTGGCGAGTGGAAAAGACCACCAGCAGAAATATCTTCAGTATGAGCATTCGCAAGCGTGTTCCCCAAAGTCCCACCGATTGACGCGACTGATTACCACATCGCGGATGACATGAGAACTCGCTGTCCCTGAAGCGTGAGAGACTGCTTGCTATGGAGCTTTTCGATCGACAACCTGCACTTGAAATGCTAGTCTTTCCGCGAAAGTTGCAGACAGGCAGCGGTTCAGCAACGACCTGTTCCCTGGCAGTGCTTGCATTGCATCCTTGTTTACACTCGCGCGGTGCTCGTCGACCCTACGTGCTAAATGGACGTTCCTACAGCTGCTGCCGTGGAGCCGACCCGTCTGGCTGCTCGCGAGTTCGATGCGAGTCGTGAGTCTGAGGTGGGCAAGCACTGTGGTCGCATCCGTCCTGTAGAATACGTCCGTCCATATTGCGGATGCTTGCACAGCGCTTCGCTTGTGCTGCACTCCTTTCCTCACTACTATTTATCCGCATCACTCTGCTTTGCTGTTCACGACGTACTCTTCTTCAATGCGCTTCAGGACGATGTCATGCAGCAAGTCGAGCGTCTCGTGGAACGAATGGATGTTGATCGGGATCTCCTTAAACGGGATCATGCCGTCTTCTTTCGCATGGTCCAGGAGATAGGTCTGCACGTTCTGCAAGTTGCTGAAGCCAAACTCGTGGGCTTTCTGCGTGCGATACCGTGGATCTGGCGAGTTTGCCATGAAGTCCCAGTGGCTTTTCTCGTCCAGGGTCACGAGGAACGGCACGACGATCCCCGAGAAACCGCCTTTAGTGCCGCCTGCACTCGCGCCAGTGCTGTTGGGAGGCTGCACTTGCACCGCCACTTCTTTCTGGTATAATCGCGGGTCAATGTGGAACCCTTCGACGATCAGCGACTTGCCCTCTTTCAGGCACTTGTCAATATCCGATGTCACGCCTTTGCGCACCACGTCGCAGTCGCTTTTGTATTCCGCGATCAGCGCTTCTTTCGAAGGAAACTCTTCGCTGAAGTATAGTGTCTCCTTGCGCCTAAACAAACAACAACGCATGCACACGTTCGCTTCGATACGACCAACATCGCAAACAGACGCATCTGCATAGACTCTCACCCCGAGAAGTTGCACATGAGCTCGAAAATGAGATCCGTTTGCAAGACGCTCGAAAGATTCAGCCGATCAGCGAGCTGTACACAGTGAGAGAGTAAGCGGTGTGTGCGTCAGTGGAGATCCATCATCCAGACCTAGGACCAGGAAAGAGTTGTAGCTGCTCGCTCACCTTTGTCGCAAGAGTGGATTTCCCCGTGCAAGAAGTCCCCGCCAGTATGATCAGCAGCGGCACGCGGTTTCGGTGGAAACTGCAAGAGCAAAGCAACACGAAAATCCTCAGTCCGGTGCACAGGAGATCCCTACGATGCTGCAGTCCCAGTGTCTTCGGTTAACGTTCAGCACCTGGACATCATTCGATAGCGCGAGATATGTGTCTCTCCGTATCCGAACACGAGCATGGTCTTGTAGAGAAAGTCTTCAAAGTGCTCCTGTTTTACACACGCAGCTCTCTGGTAGCAACAAAAAGCACGAGGATCCTCCCATGCGATCTCTTTGTCAGCCTTACCTGCACGATATCCGTGAGACCCAGATCCACCAATGTCTGCACACACACAGCGTCTCCATTCTGTCAATTGCCATCGTAAAGCGCACCATCCAGCGAACGCACACACACCACGTACCCGCTTCAAATCCAGCGAAATCTGCACGGCATCCTTTGAATTGATCTGCACATCCGTAGAGCAATCTCACCATCAATAATACCTCCAAACAAACAAATGAAGCAAACCCAAAGAGAGAGAGAGTCGCATACACAAACGCACCTTTGTGCCCACGAGCGACCGAGACACCAAGTACCGCGACAGCACGTAGAAATGGTCGCCGACCCAGACGCGCACTTTGACGAAATCGTATTTCGACTGATTGCGCTTCACGACGACGTCGCCCGATCCTTCAGGGAACCGCACAGGAGCGGCTGGCGGCAGTCCGGTTGCTGAGCCCATCGTAGGCGTACTGAGGCTGAGAGACAGTGGGGGTTTCCCCGCGGCACCTGCATTCGCGCCCAGCATGATCGATCTCTGCGTATCCCTTCGACAGACCCACGCAGCGCCGATGCTGATGCGGATGCTGATGCGGATGCTAATGCGGAGGAAGGAAGAGCTACTTCAACAGACCTTTCGTTGATGCAGTGTGTTGGATTTCGAGGGGAGAGCTAGTGGCTCTCATTTGGCACCGCGATCACAGCAACTGTATGGAGCGAGTTGCCGGATCTCAACTGTGCGCTTAGCCATTGGCGGAAAAGATGGAAAATGATCTGGACACGGCATGGAATTGGCTGTAAATGGGACGCGGCGGTCCGGATTGGCGGAAAAAGAGGACAATGGAAGCAACTGGTTGTGTTCGCTGACTTTGGTCGAAAACGGAACCCTGTGCTTTGCGGTACTCTGCAAGGCAAAGGAAACAACAGGAGTGGTCGCACGATGAGCGACGGAGAGCTGCACAAGAAGCGCAAGCTGGAGGAGATCGCCTCGGCCGAGGAGGAAGCAGTGGCGGTGGCGCCGGAGGAGCAGGACGCTGCTGCCAGTCATATGCACAGCACGACGAGCAGCATGAGTCCCGTGCGCAGCGTCGTGCACGATGACAACAGTGCGCTCGTGCTCGCCAAGGAGAAAGAAAAGATCATGAAGCTCCTCGAGCCATTTTCAAGAGAGCAGCTGGTGGAGATCCTCACGAGCGCGTACGTTCTGCATTTCTGTGTGTGTTGTATGGTGTATTGGATTGGCGGTTGTCGTGTCCATGTGGGGGGTGTTTCTGGTTTTGTTTGCTTCGTGGTGGTGTGATCTTTGCTTTCGGTGGTTTTGATTGGAAACATTGTTGTTGTTGTTGTTGTTGTTGTGTCTGTGTGTGGTGGTGTTCCGGTTTGGTTTTCTGGATTTCGTTTTTGCTTCGCATACAATGACTGCGCGATGCTCTCTCTCTCTCTCTCTCTCTCTCCCCTATGCATCTATATCGTCGTGGGTGTTTCGTCTTGCTTTGGATATTGTATCGGTGTTTGCGTTGGTTTTCCGTTCATTCTTTCTGTTCCTCCGTTATGCGCATGCATCCAATCACGTGAATGAAATGAATCGCTGCATATGGAATATATAAAGAGCGTCACAGTATGATAACATATACAATGAAATCAAGACCGTAGCAAGCGCCGACGTCGCGCACCGCAAAGTGTTCGTGCGAGGGCTCGCGTGGGAAACGTCGACCGAGACGCTCAAGGACGCGTTTGGGAGCTTTGGGGAAGTCGAAGAAGGTGCAGTGATCTATGACAAAGCCAGTGGGAAATCCAGGGGCTACGGGTTTGTCACTTTTGTCGACATGGAGGCAGCGCAGCGTGCAGTTGAGAAGCAGATCGTGGAAATCGATGTGCGTGTTTGCTTGCACCTGTGATCCGCTTTTGCATGGACACTTTGGTTGCTAAATTCGATGCGCGTTGGCAATTTCGCTGTTTTCGTAGGGACGCCGAGCTACCTGCAATTTGGCTGCGCTTCGCCCTCACTCGGACGATCACCAGCAATCTTCGCAGCAGCAGCAGCAGCACCAGCATCAGCAGCAGCATCAGCATCAGCATCAGCACCAGCATCTTCGACCAGTGCAACCGCCACCACCAACGGGACACTCGCATACAGTGTACACGACACCACCACTTGCGAATCCGATGTATCCGATGGTCGGTGTGCAGATGCAGCCGGCACAGCAGCAGCATGCACCGACGGGATCGAGTGACGATTCGGATAGAAAGCTGTTCGTGCGAGGGCTGTCGTGGGACACATCGAACGACGCTCTGCGAGCCGAGTTTCAGAAATACGGAGAGCTTGACGAAGCGATAATTGCGCGAGATCGGAAGACGGGGAAGAGCAAAGGGTTTGGATTTGTGACGTACAAGCACCGATCGTCCGCCGAGCGTGCGCTTCAACAACCTCAGAAATCTATCGATGTACGTCGCGGACTACCGGATGGTTGTTTTCTGTTTTGTTGCCTAGACTGTGGGTTCTCATTGCTTCTGTTTGTGTTCCCAGGGTCGAACGACGTCATGCAACTTGGCGTCCCAGGGAAGTGGAAAAGGAAATAGCGACCGCAATAATGGCGGTGGCATGAGTTATGCTCCTGGAGCGATGGGTCCCGTTATGCCTGCTGCTGTGTCAGCCTACGCGGTGCCGATGTACACGGCGATGCCAGGACCCTACGGCGCTGTACCTGCGCCGCCTCCGATGGCACAGCAACCTGTGCAGTACAGCGCATACCCAGCAATGCCCGATCCATATCGCCAGCAGCAACAGCAGCAGCCGTACGGAACAGCTCCGCCAGCTCCTCACTACTACCAAAATCGACCTCCACCTCCACTACAGCCGCATCAATCCAAGTCTCCCGCACCGCAACGCAAGTAGCGCCAAGTACGTGGCTGACTGGGGACAATTGTAGGCTTCGGCACTCACCTTCACATGATATGGGAACGATAGATCGCCAAAAGAAACCGAACGAGATAATACAACCGAGAGGAGATTGGCTCACTTTTTCTTGGAGGAAGTGAAAGTTTCTCTAGCGTTTATTTATCTGAAATTGCACGCCGGTAGGCGCCAGCGAGCGAGCACTTGGTTTCCTTGCAAATGTCGAGTTTCTCAACGTTGCTCAGCTACCGATCGCGTTGCAACCGTGTCAGCAAAAGTGTCAAGGAGTTCTTCTCAGCACAACCACAACAGAAACCGTGCGAGCAATAACGAGAAGCTATCGTACCTTGTCGAAGAAGAGCAGTCCCGCGTATTTCTCGATCACTTCCACGGGCGTCAAGAACTCCATCAGGTCTTTTTTCTCCGAGATGACCTTGTTGGGGAGCATGAAACCGGCCGTCGCGAACGTGCCATCTCTCCTTTTGCCCAGGACGACTTTAAAGAAGTGCGTTGGCACTGCGACAGCATCTGGTGGCGTCCCCACGACGGGGTATTGCACTTGGTACTCTCCTGTCTTCTTGTTTTTCTACGCCAAGACAAGCAGCAGCCACTAGTTAGCATGCGCCGAGTCTCCATACAGCAGGAACGGATGCCAACGGTGTGACCTACGGTGGGCAAGAAAAGCGGTCCAGTCACGACGTAGACGCCATCGAACTGTCCTGCGAGGTGCCGCACAAAGCCTTCGAAGCGCGACCAGTACCCTCGATTGAACCCAACGCCGACTTGAGGAGAGATGTTCGTCATGAGGAAACTTTCATCCATGGCTTTCTGCGAGTTGGTCATGTCTCCTGCGGAACATTCGCACCGCCACAGTCAGAAGGTCAGCTCATGCAGCGAATGAGGTGGGTTAAAACCAAGAAGAACACACTCGCTGGAGCCAGGTGGCCCTTGTCGTATCCGCTCTTGAGGAACAGGTTTGGATGGACGCGGAACTGTTCTGGAGTCAGGATGTCGGTATGGAAGTTGGATCTCGTGCGATCGGTGTCATCCACCACACGAAGCGAGTCCTTGGTCAAGTATTCCAGCACCCACGACGCATTGCGGGTTCTACCGCATTCGGAAAGGCGAAACGCACCACCGGTGGCAGCAATTAGCACCGGATCGTCAAAGCGGACACCCTGGTCAAAAACGCACTCTCTCACCTGTAGTCATACGAGACGACATATCCAGATCGCACATGCACGTTCGCAGTCGACGGGTATCCGTACCGCAGCGCTTCGTGCTGCAGGAACTCGCGCGCTCTGCCGGGACCATCCGGACCGATCTGTCCATCTTCTCGCTCTTCTTCTTCTTCTCGACGTTTCCCGACAAGGAGCAACGCACCAATGGAGCCAATCCCAATGCCAACAGCAACTCCCGTCAGAGTCGAGCTGCAATGGGACAAGCGATGCACACAGAGAGAGAGAGGTCAGAGAAACCTGCAGAAGAGGTGCGCGTGCAGACACCAGAGGCGATCCTACCGGATGCGGGTGAACGAAAAGGACGCACGGGATCGCGGCTGCTGTGGCGATCGTCGCCCTCGCGTCGTCATTTTCTGCTTGCAACTCAGTTTTTCAGACTGAGTGGCGGACGGTCGGTCGGATCGTCCCCTTCCTCGAGTTCAGTGGACGCTCCAAAAATACGAACCGATCCAAATAACCGGCTAAACCGATCGCCGTTGGAACCGCGACGGGTTCCCACTCAGCACCCGTGGGTTTCTAAATGGGTCTCGCAGCTCCTCACACTCTCTCGCTCTTTGGTTTGATTGGCGTCACGAGTGATCCGCACGAGCAGGAAACGACACACAACACATTTACAAGACGCAAGAAGGCAAGCCAGAATGTCCCGCAAGAACAACCGCAACAAAATCAAGGCTCAGTACGAGCTCGAGGTGCGTCTCTCACCGTGCGCAGTGGTGCATCTCTGTATGGACTGTGCCGGCATGACTGGAGGAGTTCACTGGATGTCGTGTCGTGTGCTTGAACAAACAGGTCGTGAAGGAGAAGGAGCGCAAGGAGAAGCTGCAAAAGAAGCGTGAACGCGTAAGCTCGAGTCTCCTTGTATTGATTGCTGCTGTGTGTTGTGGAGATGCGCGTGCTCATGGTGGATGCGTTGGCATTGATGTTTTTGCAGAAAGCGCAAAAAGACTCGACGATGGTGGTGAAGAAAGTGTCGAACAAAGTGCTGCGACGCATGAAGATCCGTCAACAGGAAAAAGAAGAGAAAGAAGGCGAGAGCAAGCCGGAAAAGATGGACACCAAGGAGGAATAGAGATACCCCGTCCTCGATGCATCCATCCCTGCATGTGATTCTTTTCTCTCTCTTTCTTCCAAATATCATATGAACAATCCGACGACAACGATCGCCTCGCTCGCTGCATTATAATCCTTCTAGGCATCCCGACATGAAACTATCGCGGCGCTCAATGTCCTGCAGCGTTTCCTGCAGCAGATCATAGAGCAAGCGACGCAACCTGTCAGCGTGTTGAGCATGTGAACCCATTCGGTGGTGAACGATGCTGCTACTCACCCTCACTGCAGATGCGAGTACTCCTCTCCATGCGTCTTCAAGAACCGCGGCTTTCCTGTCGATGTCGCTTGCCGCAGCGAAAATCTCTCCGACGAGCAGGGAAGGCGCGCTGCAGACTCCCGAACGAGCAGGTTTCACCATAGTGTCTTTCATCTTCACGAGCGGATCGGATGCAAACTCGAGTGGTTTCTGTCGTCCTGCTTTCGGGAAGAGTTGTTTGCCCAAATGTCTATCGGTATTGGAGATCTCTTCGCCATTGAGCCGCAGTATGTTCTGTAGAGAGACAGCGTATCTGGTTAGCATTTGGCAGGTGGCAGAATATCGTCGACTAGGAGTCAAGAGATCTCACGCTCATGCGAGCACCAACGAAGCGCTTTAGCAACGACTTCGAACAGACAGGGTTACTGGAGATGCAGATCTGCATGAACATGAGTTACTTTCGTCCGCGCAGTGGTAAGCGATGGTTCTGAGGTCCAAATGTGCCACGTACCTCTTCGGCTTTTATTCCGAGCGATCCGAGCCACAGCAACTGGTCGAACGAGTGCACATCGTTATGCGCAAAGTTCAGCCTCCGTAACCGTCCGAAAAGCTTGAGATGCGAGCTCCTTGATGATGTCGCTGCAGTCATCACTTTCTCGATGTGGATGTACCGGAACGTGATCGCATTGACAAGCGAATGCACTTTCGCGCTCTCTAGAACCTCCAGTGCGTCTCCATAGATTACCAGCACGCGATAGTCGCCGCGTACCTCAACTTCGGAAAACCCGGTCTTGTTGTTGTGAACGGTCGGGTCTTCCCTGCTCGATGGCTTGCTTTCTCGCTCTTCCGGGACAATGGGGAGCGTTGTTGGCTTTGCCGAACTGGCACCCCAGGAAGTCGCGACGGTGAGAGCTGTCAAGGGTGTCGCTGATGCGGAGCTCGTGACCTTTTCTCTCCGCTCCCAAAGCGCTTTCGCACACGAAATCGCATGCGCTCGATGGGCTTCTTCCAACTCGTCGCGCTCTTTGCTTGCCGCTTTCGCTTGCGTGTAAACGGCCACGACTTCTTTCCGCTCGGCATCGCTCAGAGGTTTTAGATCCAAGTGCTTCAGCGCGGGGAAACTGCGAATCATCTTGGACCGGTACTCCGCTTGGTTGGATTCGCACACGCTATTGCAGTCCAGTCGGAGCTCGCTGATCGACGTGACCTGAATCAATCAGTGTGCGACCAATTGCGAAAAAGAGATTACTGATGATATGCGCTCGCTGCGTGTCGTGTACAAAAGAAATACCTGGAGGAGTGGATCCAGCGTTTCCAAAGCCTCGATCTTGTTATTCGATAGAAATAGTCGCTGGAGAGACGGCAGCTTGCCGATAGACCCAATGCGCTCGATTTGGTTCCGTCGGAGGTTGAGCTCCGTGAGCAGCGTCAGCTTCTCGATATTCTCCAACGTCGTGATTCTGTTCCCACTCAGATTGAGAATGCGCAGCTCCCGCAGTTCATTCAGATTTTGCATGACGTCGATCTCGTTGCTGCAGCAGCCAAGAAACGCACGCTCAGTCAGGAGTCCATGGTCCATCCGCTGTGCAGAGGAGCGCGTACCTGTGGAGATCAAGCACGTCGAGTTTCTTGAGACACTCCAGATTCTCAATCATTTTAAGTCGGTTCTTCCCCAACATCAGCACGCGCAGGTTCGGCACCACATGGAAGTTCTCCAGTTTCTGCGAAGAAATACACAAATCATGCACAGGTGTAAGCCGAACTCCCACGGAGGCAGTCCCAATGCAAGCGCACGAACCCCAACACCGTTGTTGTAGAGATCCAAAAAGATCAAATTCGGCAGTCCCAGTAGGTTCTCGATCTTGCGTATGGAGTTGTTCTGTAGATTCAGGAGGCGAAGCATCTGCTCGCCCTCCAGTAGTGGGATCACGGGGAGGTTCCGGCGATCGAGATTCAGTCGCTCCGGGTTGGACGCTTTCGACTGAGCAGGGGGGATATCGAGTGTGTCTGTGCGTAAGTCACTGGGAAGGTGTTTGGCGCTGAAACGCGCAGCTACTGCTTCTCAGTAAGGCGTACCTTCAGGTTCCTGTACACGATCGGAACGCCAGGGATCTCGGCTGTCTCTGCGAAATAGAGCTAACGCGCAGAAGCACGCATGGTCAGCTGGAGAAGCGCTGCATCCATCAAAGTATCGACATGCACACCAAGTACCTCGTGCTCATTGGCGTCTGTGTGTGGATCCGCTGGTGTTTTAGCGTTCGCCGGTGGATCGAATGCACTTGGCGTCTCCGGCTGTCCCTTGGTCAGGGAGGAGTTGTTGGATCGAGTCGGTCGATCTGCAGCTGTCTTTGGCTTTTGGGTACTGCCAGCACTCCCACGCTCCACGATGGACCGACGCTGCAAAAGCTACAGTGGCGAGTACAGAGGGAGAGACAGACACCTTGAGTTCTCCGAGTCGCACAAGATGACAGCGCGCACAGCAGCATCGCGAACGTGGTGCATGCGCTGCAGACAAAATACCTCTGTTGCCATTTCAAGCGAGTTGTAGAAGGCTTCAGGTGATCGGCTGCGGACACGCGTTGCAGTCAGTCTGAAGCATCCTATCACTCTAGCACGCCACAGCCTCATACGTACCGAACGTACCCCCGCACCGTTGCGAACGAAGTGTCCTGTTGAGGGAGCTGTCGCGTTTCCATCGCCTACGCCAAAATAAGAGAGAGAAGTCACACCGGTGGCATGCGTATCAGAAGCCATGCTTTCTGGATATGGTAGCAAAAGCAAGCAGACGAACGTCCTCCTTGTTTTCTCCCACACGTACCTCTCCTGCAGTCGCTGGTCGGTTGCTGGCATCCGCGATCGACGATTGGCGGTCGGTGCTTTGTCGAGACTGCGAACACACCACAGACGACATGAAAGCGTTAGCATCGCATGACCGGCTCCACAAAAGCGCAGGCTGGACGAAAAGGCACCAGATCGAAGATGGAGCGGCGCTGGGGAAGTTGCTGACGTTGCTGCTGTAATCGCTCTGGATGCACGTTCCGCGCGACCGGTGAGATAGCAGGGCTACTCCGTCGCGGACCTGCGCCGTACGCGCCTCCTCTGGTAGCACCAGCAGTCGTAGTATTGCCAGGGCTAGCAATAGACGACGCTGTGCCCATCGCACCCGCACTTGTTCCTCGCGCGTCGTCTGCGAACCCCTGCTTGGTCCACCGCAGGTTCTGCGCAAAGTTGCGCGACGTGACTTTCCTCGGGTTCAGCGGCGCTCTCGTCGTCGCGGATGCTCGGCTCCAATGGCTCGCTGGGTCGTGTATTTCAGGGAAATGGCTCGTGTTCTTGGTTGTGGGCAATGTGGTGGTTGTTGTCGTTGTCGCTGTCGCTGCTTGTGGCGCCAGACGCGCATCGCGTGCAGGACTGCCTGTCGCAGCACCACTGCCAGCACTGTTGTCCATGACGCCTGTGAGCGATCGCATGCTGCCGCTGTGCGCGCCGTCCTTGAGGGGACCGATGGACGACGAGAGCTGTTGCTTCCGCGAGGCAGCGATCTTACTGAAGAGTCCGAGCGAGACACCGCCGTCGCTGCGTCGCGGACCGTTCGAGATCCCCACGGCACCGCCAGATAGCGACGGCGTGCCATTTGGTTGCGCTGGCAGCACGGTGGGGTCATTCGCAGCAGCAGATTTGCCCAGCGTGTCCATACTGACAGCACAATGCAATCCACATCTACAGGAGACGAAAGCGAATCTCAATCCTGCCACGTCGCTGTTTCCTTGTTTTTCTTAAGAGCGCAAATGTTGAATACCATGCTGCGTGCACATTCACTGCTGCAAATCGCAAATGCATCCCGAAATTATCGCGAATAGAAACCTTTGCAGTCATTCTCGGAGGTGAACATCGGAAAGCGCAAAGTGGACTGTAGGGACGCGTCCGTTCAAGATCACCGGTCGCTGATTGGCCATAATGATTGCGTCAGGGAACTCTGCACCTCGAAGAGTATCCTCGCTCTTCACTATGCCGATGCGCACACCAGCGAATCGATCGATCAAGAGAGAGAGAGAGAGACGGCCGCAAATGCACATGCGGACGAAGTGGACACTGCCGCTGTTTCTATGGACGGTCTCCTGTTTCCCTGCGTCCTTCGCCACCGATCTGCTCTGCAATGAGACCAGTACGTCCCAAGCGAGCATCGCGCGCTGGAGCTCCATGCAAGTCACGGGTTCGACCTTCTCGCGAGACTGTAAGGCTATGGTGCAGCATGCTTGACCTGTCTTGAAACGTCCAGGCGCTGTTGTTTTCGCTTTCTAATAGTGTGATACTGTGGTGTAGCGCACGCAGCCGCGGTGTTCCAGGACAAGATCTGGATGGTCGGTGGCGTGTCGACGTCGTATTACACCAAACGTCTGGAAAAGACCACGACGCGGTCCGACGTCGTGCACTCGTCGGATGGCACCACGTGGGTCGAAGCGCTCGAAGAAGCGCCGTTCCGAAGGAGGTTTGGCCACACGCTCACGGCGTTCACGGACCAACAGGACAGCGTCGAGCGACTGCTGCTCATCGCCGGTTTTTCTCCCGAGCCAGCGACCGATCTCTGGATGACAGTGGATGGAGGTGCGTTGCAATCGACGTCGTGAGGTCTATCCGAGTAGTGTTAGTAGTGTCTTTTTCGTCCCCCTTTGCGCTGACAAGCTGTTCGCTGCTGCTGACAGAAACATGGACGGAAGCGACTGCGAGCGTGCCCTGGACTGGTCGCGGGTACCATTGCTCGGTCGTGTTTGATAAGAAACTGTGGATCCTCGGTGGGAGTCCCATGAACAACGACGTCTGGTCCACACCTTCCGCACTCGAAGGTAGCGTTTGACTGCACCGAAGCTGCTGCAAGATTGGCTGATCTCACCCCAAGAGCGTTTGCGCTTTCGTTCGTAGGAACCTGGGAGCAACAGGACGATGTGCCCTGGTCCCCTCGTGCGGCGCATGCGTGCGCATCACACACCACGATGAATTCGACGCTCGGAGACGCCTCGAGGGAAGAGTTCATCTTCCTCATGGGTGGGTGGCGAGAAACGTCCATGCACGATGTCTGGAAAATGGACACGTCAGGTTGGTAGTAGCTCATTCTGCTGCAGTAGCAGCAATGCTTGGAATGCATGGAATGACTTGGTATGATGGTGTACCTCCAAGATAGGCACCTGGACACTCCTAACGGAGAGTGCTCCATGGAAGGAGCGCGCGTGGCACTCGGTCGTGTCGTTCGATTCACGAACCATTGGCGACATCACGCTCGGACCGCGCATGTGGCTCATCGGCGGAGGGATCGTCGGCAACGGCATCGCCAAGATGTTTCCCTACTCCGACGTGTGGTTCACTCGCGACGGCGTCGAGTGGTTTGAGTCCAGCTCCGACGAATCCGGGATCTCCACGGCCGAGTGGAGCATGGTGTCCACGCGCGACAAGGACGTCTGCACGGGCAAATGGGGTCACGCGGTCGTGGCGTTCCACCGCAAAGTGAACCGCGCGTACTACTGCAGCTCCACGTGCAAGAACCAGGAAGCCACCATCAGCCACGCCAACCAACTCATCCCAGTGTGCAACACCGCCACATTCCTCCCCGATGTCCCCATCTTGCGGACGATCTTGCGCGACAGCAGCGTCAACACCGTCACGCTGTACCCCGACGGCTGCGGGTTGTGCGACGGGGGAACATCGGACCGGTACGTGAATGGAACCCAAGTGCCGGCGCTGTTTCTGATCGCGGGCAATGTGGGCACGCAGAAAGTCAAAGATGTGTTCCGCAGCGCCGATGGACGTGAGTAAAGTGCAGTGCATTGAGGAGAGGGAATCATCTAGCTGTGTGTGCGAGGGCTAACGCATTGCGACTGGTCTTGGTCTGTTTGTATGAACACAGTGCTCTGCGAGAAAGAGGGCGTGATCTGCTCCGGGGTGGGCGTGTGCACATTGGGCGGCACGTGTCTGTGCAATACCGGCAAGACCGGTCCGTTCTGCGACAGCGACTTGGACTACACGATCATCGACGACTGTGAGTCTCCTTGGCGCCGACATCTATCGCGCATGCATTCGTATATGCATCAACCGCTGCTTGTACTAACCCATGGGTGCATGGGTGTGTTCGCTACTGTCCCTCCTCAAAATCACAGCGAGCTGCTTCCCCGAGTCCGCGCAGGTAATGGCACTGGTGAATGGCGCCATGCGCGCGACGGCGATTGCGAAGGTTGCCGTGGGCGACCAAGTGTTGTCGCTGGACGCAGATGGCACGCTTGTGCTCTCGACGGTCTACTACATCCCGCATGACCTTCGTACGCCACCCGCATCTGCTCGCGTCTCCAGAACGTTTCTCCGCGTCGTGCATGAGCGCTGTCATCGCCATGCCAAGCTGTCGCTCCATGTACGTAGCCACGTGGCGATCGGTTCAAGGAGATTTGTCTTGTCCGACTGACTCACTGCCTCGCGAGTCTCACGTGTGTCTTCGTTTCCATGTGGTTTCTTGGCACGAGCAGCAAGTTGTGGACGTCTTGGAGGTCACCCCGGACCACCTCCTCTTCTATGGCAGCGCCAGTGAGCGCGAAGACCATGGGATTCTATGGCACGGGGAGCCGGTGGATGCGTTCTGCACTCCCCGACTCCTGCGACCAAACAAGCTGCATCAAAAAGCAGCGCACGAGCTGGCAATCAACGACACGATCTTCGTGGCGGCGTATGACTCGGACGAGGTTGGGGAACATGCGGGTGGCAGGAGTCGCAGTCTTGTCGCGAGTCGCGTGACCCATATCGAGTGGGTCGTGCTGCAACAGGGGGCACTCACTCTCTACACGACGACAGGCAACGTGTTCGTCGATGGTGTGCTCTGCAGTAATTTCGGCGACTACTACCCTCTCGTCCCCGGTCTCGACCATCGTCGTGATCTGCTTCCCTTTGCGCTGTTTGCGCTGCATCGACTGGCGTTCAGACTGCTGCCGTTCCCGCAGACTTCGCAGGCGCTTCGGTGGATCATGGACACGTCGGTGTTACCGCTGCTGCATTACGCACGCCGTTGGAGCAGCATATGGGATCCGAAAAGCGTGGCTGGTGTCAACTGCACCCCCACCAGCTGAGGTTTGCATCCAGAGCGAGTCCAACGGCTCGCAATATCCAAAGGCAACAGAGCGCATCCATCGCACCGCATGTAAAAGCCGCATGTGTGCTTGCAGACGATAGCGGTTCTTGTGCGGACTTGCGGAGTATAGAGTGAGGTATGTAGAAGTGCGTGGACGCGCCTTTATCAGTGTTGTAGCCAACTTCAACGTTCCTCGCACCCAGGAATGGAAAAGAGAGGGAGGGGTTTGCAATGCAAGCAGTCGGGCGGATCTTTCCCTCATGGTCCACATTTGATCATGCTGCAGTCTGGTGAATATTCCTGCGTGGCATCTGACTGCGTCTTGTATCCATACAAAGTGGATATTGTCGACTGTCGCCGTCTCTCTTTCCCTCCGCAATGGCCATTTCTACGCGTAGAAGACGGAGAATCAACAATACTAGATCCTCCCCAAAAACCATCAACCGGCTCAATACTAGTTGGATGGGAAACACGAGAGCAAGAGACATGGCTTCCTTTCCGCGCATCCTCTAGTGCTCAGCTTGGATCGTGAATATATCTGTGCGGAGATCCCTTTCGTAATGAATACTCGACCTGCAAAACTGCAAAAAAAGAGAGTGTGCAATTCTGTGGTTGCAACGTGGTGGTTCTTTTTCGCTCGTTCGCAGCAACGGCAGCAGGTCGTTCGTTCGGTTGTCGTCTTTTCCGTCGAGCGCGAATAAAACTGTGCGATGGTGTTACTCGCAGTCCCTTCGTGCAAGTTTCCCCGCGACAGACCCGAACAGGATGGGAAACCATGGAGCGCGTTGCTTTCGTCCTCGCGTCTGTTGCGAGGAGGAGATGCACAAAAGCATGCAGTCGAAACGGTCTTTTCTATCGACGTCAAATGCTGCCGAAAGCAAAGATAGAGGAGGAGATAACGTTGGTGAGAAAAAGGAGAGCGAAAGAGGGGGTTTTCATTTCCATTCCTGGCGTCTAAGAATTGTCCTGCAGTGTGTCGGCGTGGATAAGAACGCGGAGTTGCGATTGACGAGGCTCTTTTCTACCTTAGTCTGTGCATCCATCTGGTCTTCCCAGCTAGGTCCGACGCTTGTTAGGTAATGCCGTTTTACTGCGCTCAGCTCGTTCGCTTCTTGCGTACTACGCATACCACTCGCTGCAAACGACATCGGGGTCGCACCGTATACACACGAAACCTTCTTACAGCAGGTGATCATGACGGAAAACCACGATACGTGAAAGACGAGGTGTCGAACTGAGTCTCGATCCCACTGCTATCAATATGCGTCCGCTTTCGCCGAACGCAGCTGGAAAGACGGAGCGATCTCACACAGTGGCTCTCTTTTTCTGGCTCGTAAAGGTGCTGTTGGATTGTTCTATTTATTGTAGGCGAGCAGACAGGCTCACCCATTCTCTCTATTATTTCTGCCTTGCCAGAAGAAGAAGAAGAAAAAGAAAAGCTGAAGCCAGCGGTCGGCGACTCTCGTCCTCATTCTCCAAATTGCGCTCCTTCAGCACAACCTCAGCCACCACCACAACGGAATCGTCACCATGTTGGGCAAGCGCTACGCAGCAGACATCTCCTCCCGCATGGAGGCGTGCTTGACCGAGTACTACCGCCAAGAGTGTCTGCGCTCGCTCTACAAGAAGCAGGAGCGTCGAGACCTCTGGGAGTACCCCATGCAGCACCACACCATCACCAAGCAAGATGTGCGCAAAGGCGTGTCGTTCGCCATGGCGCCCGAGATCATCGGATGCGCCGACCCGAGCGTCGACCGAAGTCCGATCGACGTGTCGCCGATCTCGCAATTGGAACTGCTGCTCCTGCTTTCGCAGCGCACGTTCCCCGTGCAAGCATAGAGCGCGAGACTTGTGGGACAAGCAACAAAAAGCACGAGTCCAGGACCGCCTTTGACAAGCGGACCGAGAGTCATGGCGCCAGTGTACAAAACAACAAACGCAAGAAGCGCGGTTGGCAGCACGCAAGACAACCCGCGTGCGTATACAATAGAAGCGCGACGCGAACTGTACAAAAGAAGATGGAGGGGATCGCACGAGCAGCAACAACGCGATTCGTATTTAATGGCAGCGGAGAGAATCTGCTGCAAAGCATAGAGATGTTTGATATAGCTGTAAGAGACTAACATGACGTCATGCGTTCCGGTATTTCACCAGTATTGTGCTATTCGTTTGGTGTTGGAATGTTGTTTCCATCCATTGCTTTGCATACCCACGCTCTCCACATCGTCCATCGAAAGGTCTCCTGCAGAAGAATAAGCTTGTTTCTTTCGACAGAACAACAGTCGTGCATGGAAATTTCCAGCGAAAGACGCAGGAATCGGACCAGAAACGATGTGCGCAAGTGCACAAGCGAGCGGCTCGCATGCGAAGTGTCCGAGTGCGCGCGCATTCTTCCAAAAGCGCAAGAAGTGTAGCTCAAATATCTTTCCGTGGATGGAGCGAGCGACCTCTCAGTCCGCTTTCATACGCTGCGTCACAGAGGCAGCATCTTGGCGATTGGCAGGAAAGACAGCAGATGTGTAATGTCTGACTTGCTTGCGCTCCTCCTCTCCTCGAGATTCCGCATCACTGAGTCAGTGCATGACCATGCAGCGAGAGATAGATGTGCATGCAATCCGCACTTTTGATTCTTGGTGCCTTCACAATAAAAGTGCGGTTCATGGGAACCTGGATGCCGTGTAGTGGAGAGCGTGTGCATCGAGTCCGGTTAAACAGCCATCCTCTTTTAAGGAGATCTCGCAGTACGCGATATGTGATGTGGGCCACTTCGCCCGCCATTTTCGCAAAGTGCATTTTTTGTTTTGTTTGTTTTGAACGCGATTCTGGGTATTGGAGAAATCTTCGCACCGTGAAAATGCTGCGTGGCGGAATCTGCCGCTCGCCCATTTCGTCCGACGACGATGATGATGAAGAAGTAGAGAGTGACTATGCGCTTCAGCAGAAGACGGCAATGAAGAAGCAGAAGACGGCGACGAGCGCTCCTTCTGCTACCGGTACACCTGCGGTTGGACAGAGAGCTCAGCGGAGACCAAAGACCGCGCCGAAAGAGACCGCCACCATCCCGCAAAAGAAAAAGCAGCCAAGTAGCAACAGCAAGAAAGCGAAGGTTCCGCGAGTCCAGGTACGCTGCACTTTATCTGCAAGTGTGTGCGTGTGACAGTAGTGGACTCCCCACTCTTTGAATGTCTGACTGTTTACATGTAAATGTGTGTGTGTGTGTGTCGTAGGTGCGTGAACTCGCACGTCCACCGCTCGGCGCGAAAGAGCTGATCCGCGATGCCGACTTGAAGTTTGTGCAGTACCTCGCGCAGCAATTGGATGTCGCCCACCAGGCGCAGCTCGGCGGTGAGTTTGGCTTTGGACAAGGGTACATGGTGAAGGCGCCGACCGCGACCGCGTGGAAGCGCAAGAAAGGGCGTGCGCGGTTCGCGGAGTGGCTGCTTGCGCTTGGGTTTACGTCGCGGGCGACGGTGAACCGCTATTTGTACCGCATCGCGAGTCTTCGAGCAGATATCATCCTACGCGAACTGCATCGACGGGTCGTCCCCAATACGCTTGCGTAAGTGCTTTGCGCGTCTAGCATCCGTTGTGCCGGCCGAGCTTACCACTTCTCTCTCTCTGCTACTGTGTCTGTCTACCCAACAGCGAAGTCAACGATGCGGAAGACAGGGATGTGGACATGGACGCCAAACCCAAAGGCACCACCAGTGCAACAACAGAAACTCCCCTCGACACAACGATCTCCATGGACTCGTTGGAAAGTGAGCCGAGTCTGCAGGGCTACAAGGACCATTTCAGCGCATTGGATTCCCAGAAACTGGAGATTCTGTCGTTATCGGAGCACGACCGCATTCTCTCCTCGTCTCGCCACATGGAAATCGCCGATGCCATGGAGCAAGTGCTTGCGCAGCCGTCGGCGCGAAAGGAGAAGAGTCGCGCACGCCGCCTTTCGAAGCTTGGACGCATTGCCGCAGGACGACGGATCTCACTCGTTCCGATTGCATCGTCGACGTTGCTGCCGTCACTGGTAGAGGATGACATGGAGTGGGACGAAGGGGAGGCGGAAGACGACCTCGCTCCTCTGCCAAGAGAGTCTGTCGGCGTTGTGGATAGCGATTCGCTGGGGAGATCGTCTGTCGGCAGAGCATCCTCCCTCGGAAGGGCTTCAGCCGGCAAACTGTCGTTCGGAAGACGAGCGTCGTCTCTGACAAGAACTACGATGACTCGATCGTCGTTGCCGGGAACGACTTCTGTCCCCAGAGCGTCCATGTCGAGATCATCGATGACTAGAGCACTCAGTGGAAGGAGGTCGTCTATTGAGCAGAGCCACCACTTGCTGCACAAGAAGAAACTCCAGACCGATAATGTGCTGCGATTGGTGATACACTCGAAACTGGTCCCAGTGGCTGCGCTTCGAAACGTGCTGCGGAATGTTTCCGCCTCGTGGAGAAGCATTGCAAACATGTGCGCACCCTCTATGAGCTCCTCGTTTCCCCACGACCTCGATGTGCTCGCCGTCTCCCCTGGCTAATGAATCGGTGTGTTGTTGTGTTTTCTGTAGTGCCTATGCGTGGGCGATGGCCGACTATGCAAAGTAAGTACCACTACCTCCACCATTGGACTCCTCAGCGTGGCCACCATGTTGACGATGTATGGCACGACGTGCTTGCCACCTTGGTTGTAGTCAATCACGCAAATCGATGCTGGACCTGTATCCGCACTATCCGCGAGGTCACTATTTGTCTGACGGCGCCTACAAAGAGGTTCACAAAGTGTATTCAACCCGCCACAAACGGCTCGAAGCCATCAGTGTCATGGATATCGGAGCGATCGAAAGCACTGGCAATCAGGTACGCAACCGGGACTTGCGCATCGACCGATGCCGCTCTTTGGTGACTCCCTGTGCTGCTGTTCTCCTCGCTACTAGAGTGTCGTTCGCCAAGAAATCGCGCATACGATTCTGCTGTCCGAGCTGGTGCAGAGCAAGTTTTGTCCAAACTTTTTGGCAATGTACGACATGTTTGTGTCCTCGGAACGTCCTCGTGCGGATCGATGGGGGAGTGCTGAGCACCGCAAACCAAGCGATATTCTCACAGATAGGAGATTAAGCGTCGACCCTGCATCTCTGGCCGCGTTCCGAGAATCAGGAATGGGGTCCACCAACGGACTGTACCAGTACATTCAAATGGAGTTCTGTGATGGCGGGGATCTCGAAGATTTCATCAGCTTACAAGACGACAAGCTTCTCCCGTTGAAGCGCGTGGTGCTGCCGTTTTTCTTCCAAATGGTGTTCAGTGTGTACTGCGCTCGCGAGCGATTCCACTTTCGCCATTGCGATATTAAGGTTGGTGGTGCTTGCAGTTGGTCGAACCGTTTGTGTCCAGTGTCGAAACCGCATCACGTATGTTTCCTGCGTGTAGCTTCTCAACTTTTTCTTGAAAGACATCGGTCGCCAGGGGATGAACAAAGAGCAGGACGAAGACATGACGCTGCAGTATTTCGTCGAGGACAAGGCGTTCGATCTGCGTCTCCCGGTCACTTTCTCGTATTGGATCAAACTCGCTGATTATGGGACGGCAGATTCCAACGTCGACAGCCTCGGCAAACCCGTGGCGCTGGATCAGTTCACGACATTGGAAAACTCGCCAGTCGAGTTCCTTTTGGAAGGCGATGCTGCAGTGCAATCTTTTGCTTCGGATACTTTCTCGCTGGGTTTATGCCTTCTCCACCTGTTCACTGGAAGGTGAGAGCTGACTTCCGATGGAGGAAAGCCTGTCGGCGATCAGCATGGCTGCATGCGTGCTCACACTAATCGCGATATTGCATTGTAGTGCACCTTATGAAGAGATACTGGAAGATGTGCGCTGTCCAGTGGATCTGATGAATGATTTGAACCATGTTTGGACGGTACGTGCTCGACACTATCGCTTGAGTTTGCGTGGTGGTTGCCAGCACATCTCACCGTTCTTGTACCTTGCCGCAACCGCAGAATCCTCGCAAGAACTCGGGGTACACCGTCCTCAAGCGCGTCGTCAAAGACGACCCGGAAAACGTTTTACACCACACATTGTATCGCTTTGTAGTGCTGTTTGGGCTACCTGAGGAGAATCCAAGCTCGGAAAAGGGTGTGGACAAGGTTTGGCGAGTTCTACTCAAGCACCTGCGACCGGAGGCAGTGGCTCCAGCAGCGCCAGCGCGACGCTCTCGAAGTGCAACGGCATCGGCGAGAGCGGCAGCCAAATCCGTATCAGTGAAGCACCTATTCGAGCAGGATCGTGCCAAATACTCGCTTGCGAATGGCTCCGATCCGATGATCCAGCGTGGTCGCGCAAGAATGGAGGCAGTCCCCGGCGCCATCGATGTGCTGACAAGTCTCGTGGATTTCAACCCAGCCAAGCGACCGACGATGAAGAGCGTGCTGCTGCACCCGCTTTTCGCGTCGCTCCAGACCCGCGAACCCCAACGGAAGCCTGCAGATTACGTCATTGATGCGTACAAACGAAGCGCACTGATTCCAGATGTCTAGGATGCATCTCCGCAATTTTGGTCGAGCATGTGTCTATTTTGTTTGTGCTGGATGCGATAATATACAAAAGCGAAAAGTCTTTCCAACGGAGTGACTCTCGACGGTAGCAAAAACAGTGGGTGAACGTGCATCTTCGCGCCGCTCAAGTCGAGGCTATCCGCGAAGGTTTCTATCCGCAAGCAGCCCCCTTCTCTCAACCTGTCTGCAATGGAGCGAGTGTGGCTGTCTTGCACGATCGCGAATCGAAATTCTATTCTAAAAAGAGTGGCGTTGACGAGCAAGACGGACGTTATCGCGTGTTCCATCCGCGCATCAATCCTTCGACGCGATGGAATCTCACGCGCATCGGTCGATTGCTCGTCTTGATTGCCTCGATCACGTCTTCCGGCTTGAGGAATCGACGTCCGTTCACTTCGACGATGCGCGAGCCGACGAGGACGCCGCGTCGGTGCGCTGCTCCGCCTACACGGAACAAGCAGAGTGCGTCAGCATGTTTGCCTCAATATCCTAGTCTCCCTGACTCGGTCGTGTACCTTTCTCGACGTGCTGCACGACACACACAAAGTCTCGCGCTTGCAGAGAGCAGCCAAGCTCTCGCTCATTGAAAGTGATTTCCTGATGGATGCTCACGGGTTCAGGTACAGAGCAGATCGTTGGTGCCGGCGCTCGAGTCGCGGTTGGCGATGTGTCGATACTGCCTGGACGGAATACAAACTGAAACAGCACGGGTCGAGGCAGTGTCCGCACGAGTTCGACGATTTCATCAAAGACCGACGTCTTGACGTCGTTCAGACCCACGACGTAGCTGCCCACGAGCACATCCAACTTCTCAGCCTCGCCACCTGCAGTGACGCGACTGACTTCTGCAAAACCGCCTTTCGTTTTCGTCAAGCTGAAGCCAAGCGGTTGGTCCTCCACGCCTAATCGCCTCTCGTATTTGCGCCACACGATACCAGTCTGCACAAGTCGAATGCCACGCCAAAGGAGTTAGTCTAGAGCCTCTCAAGCAAAAGGCAGGCAGACAAGCTCGAACACGGGATGTCTCACAGATGCGCTAACGATGCACTCTTTGGAATGGGAGTCCAATTGGTCGACGGGAACCGAGTAGCGGCACGTGGTGCATTTCACGGACAAGGTGTCGGGATCAGCAGGTGTGCTTGGTTTGGTGAGACTGATTTCGTTCAGCACTTGAGCTAGGGGAGGTGAGACTGCTCGCAGTCGATTTTGATAACCGCATTAGAAGCGACAACATGGGGAAAAGAGCGGTAGCAAGCGCATGCATGTGTGCATCTACTCACCTGGCACCGATGAGGGGCGATGGTGGGTGACAATTGGATCGGTGGGAGTGGATGGTTTTTGTGCCAGCATCGAGAGAAACTCGGTTGCGGTGACAGGATCTGTAGTAGAAGACTCGGTGGCAGCGACTTGTATCCTGCAAGCAAGCAAGCACCATGATGTCAGTGTTAGCGATACTCCTCTCTCTCTCTCTCTGTGTGTGTACGACATGCCTGCTCTTGTAAGCCTTAGCAACACTGGACTGGTATTTCTTCTCGAGCGGGAGGTCGCTGGTGGAAGTGCCAGCGCACACTGCGATCCACTTGGCGTTCCCTCCGACCTCAATGGAGCGCAGTTCGCTGGACGACCAGCTGTCCATGTCCAAGGACTTGACGAAGCTCACGTTCACGCCCAACGACCGGTGCTTGCCCGCGCACGCCAGACACAGCAGGATCCCGAACGACACTGCCGACCACTGCGGATAGATCGCCTTGCAGTCCGCACACCGCTGCGCACACACAAATAAATGAGATGCAAGCGAACACAGCAAGCAGCACCACCCATACTGCCGATGTCGCTATGATAGCATTGGATCGCGCGTGTGCTCATGTATACGAGACCGTACGTACGTCATTGCCTGGCAGCAGTCGGATTGCGGTTTCTGTGGCCACCGACAAGTGCTCGCTTTTCGACAGCGGACTCACGCTGCTGCTGCTGACGCCATCACCGATGCATGACGAACCCACTGAGCCGCTGAACTCTCTCAGACCGCGGTGCGTGCTGTGCGGATCGCTGTGGATCGCATTACGCGACGGCGCGACTACCAGCATGTCGTCTCCCATTCGCTACTGCTCAAAGGAGCTCTTGCAACTCAAACAAACGCAAATGGTACCACCTGTTTTCAGCTTTGCGACTAGGAGGTTGTTGTGCGAACGTACCCGTCTCTATAATTACGGCGTTCAACCGGATTGGCTGAAAAGGGATCCATGTGAGTGGTTACGGTTTGCGACTTGATTTTTCTCTTCTTCTGTCTCAAATCGATCACAGTGCGACAATAGAGAACGTTCTTTGTCAAGTGGTTCGGACCCTTTTTTGTCATTGTTGTTGTTGAAAGAGAGGGTATGGAAAAGACTGCGAGTCGGTTACGAATCGGGTGATACACATCAAGGTATCTACCGGTTTGTCCCTCCAGTCGATCTCATCGATGGAAACAGAAACCAATCCCCCGCTGTCATGGGTCATTTGGTAGGTACCCATGTGAGAGCAATATGCTTTTTGAAAGGGAGTCGCTATCTCAGCACGAGATGGCTGGCTGGAGGGAAAAGTCACCATTTTTGTTCACGTGCGTCGGCAGGCAGGCAGGCAGCCTTCACCCACTTCGCGCCTTCCTCGCTTCGGCAAGAGCCCAGACAAGTCTCTTCGAATCCCCTCTACACATCAGCATGACCGACTTCCTCGCGCTCGTGGCCGCGTTGATGTCCAACGACAACGCCACGCGCAAGCAAGCCGAAGCGGCGTATGCGTCCTACAAGACCGAAAACCCGCAGGCGCTCGTGCTCCAACTGGTGCAACTGCTGCGCTCGGAGCAGGACGCCGAAGCGCGTGCGTTCGCGCCCGTGCTGCTGCGTCCGCTCGTCGAAGTGAAGGCGGGTGTGTACGACAAGCTGGAGCAGCAAGCGCAACTCACGCTCAAGGCGCAGCTTTTGGAAGCCGTTGCCGTGGAGCCAGTCGCCCACATCCGCCGCAAGATCGGCCACTTGATCGCCGAAGTCGCGTCGGTCTCGCTCAAGTTTGGCCAGCAGTGGCCAGAACTCTTGTCGGTCGTGTCGACGCTGACCGCGCACGGCGACGCGCTCATGCGCGAGACCGCGTTCGACCTGCTCGCGAAGCTCGCCGAGTACGTTGGCGAGTTGCTTGCACCCCACAAGCAAGAGTTCTTGACGCTGTTCACGAACTCGCTGAACGACGCCAGCGGCGAAGTCCAGATCGCCAGTCTGAAGGCCGCGTCCTCGTTCTTGCTCACGCTCGAAGACCGCGAAGAACTTGTCGCGTTCGCGATCATCATCAACCCCATGCTTCGCGTACGTTTCCGATGCCACGCTTGTCAATGCCTTTTTCTGTATCATCGTCGTGCTCATGGTCGTATACGTTGCGGTTGTTGTTGCTGCTGTTGTTGTTCCCCTATAGATCATCGAAGCGTTGCTCAAGGCGGGCGACGAAGCCACTTTCCGCGAAGTGCTGTCCGTGTTGGTGCAAGTCGCCGAGCTGCACCCAAAGTTTTTCCGCAACAACTTGGACGACGTCGGTCGCGCCATGGTGTTCATCTCGTCCACGCAGGGTTTAGACTCGGACACGCGTGAACTCGCGGTCGAGTTCTTGCTTTCGCTCGCGGAGAACGCTGGTGGCATGGTGCGCAAGTCGCAGTACATCGTGCAATCCGTCGTGCCGCTCGTGATCCAAATGATGTGCGAGGTCGAGGAAGACGAGCAATGGGTGAGCAAGTTCGACGACCCCGAGACGTTCACGGAATCCAACGACGCTGAGAACGACATCAGTGAAACCGGCGCCGCGGCCATTGATCGGTTGAGCACTTCCCTTGGCGGCAGCGCGGTGCTCCCCGTCGCGATCCCTGTGATCAAGGGTCTGCTTGGCGACGCCGACTGGCGCAAGCGTCGTGCGGCGCTGTACGCGATCTGCCTGTTGGGCGAAGGCTCGAAGGCGCTCATGACCCGCGAGTTGGACAACGTCGTTGGCATGGTCGTGCCGTACTTGAGCGACGCCCACCCTCGTGTGCAATACGCGGCGCTGCACAGCATCGGTCAGTTGGCCGAAGACTTTGGCGAAGTCGAGAAGGGCAAGAACTTCCAAGCCAAGTTCCACGCCGTGATCCTCCCGGCGCTGACGGCGCTGATCCAGCACGAGCAGGGCGTGCTGCGCACCCGCGCGCTCGCTGCGAGCGTCGTGATCAACTTTTGCAACATCAACGTGTGCAAGGCCAAGTACGTGAAGCCGCACAGCCAGGCGTTGCTCGAAGCGCTGTTCAACGCCATGCGCTCGTGTCCGCGCCAAGTGCAAGAGCAAGCGATCACGGCCGTCGCCAGCATCGCCAAGGTGATCGGCGAAGACTTTACCCGCTTCTACGAGATCTTCATCCCGCTCGCCAAGGACATGCTTCTCAACGCGCGTGGCAAGGAGTACTCGCTGCTGCGGGGCAAGTCCATGGAATCGATTGCGCTCATCGGACAGGCTGTGGGCAAGGACCGCTTCGTGGGCGACGCGAAGGAAGTCATGGAGATCCTCGTGCGCGTGCAATCCAGCGAGGAGTTGGAGGGTCCCGAAGTGCAGTACGTCGCGCAATCCTGTGTGCGCATCGGCAGCATCCTCAAGACCGACTTCGTGCCATACTTGCCGCACGTGATCCCTCCACTGATCAAGCAAGCCCAGATCCAACCAGACATCGTGCTCTCCGATATCGCCGAAGGCGACAACGAAGGAGATGGCAAGACCGAAGACGGCAAGGACAGCGTCACGGTCGAGATCCGTGGTGTCGGCAAGAAGCGTTTGCAGATCAACACCAGTGCGCTGGAAGAAAAGACGAACGCGTGCAACATGCTCTACCAGAGCGCGCTGGACCTTGAAGGCGCGTTCTACCCGTACGTCGCCGAAGTCGCCGAGGTGTTGATCCCGCTCATGAACTTTGAGTACGTCGAAGACATCCGTGTGGTGAGCTCGTTGAGCATGGCCAAGTTGCTGAACGCGGCGGTCGATGGCACGATCAACTACGGTCACGGCGCCACGGCTCCCCACTTCCCACAGCAACTGTTTGAGAAGTTCCTGGAGCCATTGCTCAACGGTCTGCAAACCGAAGAAGACCTGGAATGTCTTGGCGCATTCGCGGAAGCGACCTCGGCGTGTCTCGAAGTGTGCAAGGAGAGCGTCGAGAAAGGTGTGCAGGTCGGTGTCCCTCTGGAGCACGTGCCTCGCGTCGTCGATGTGTTCAAGACCGTGGCCGCCAGCAGCGCCGAACGCTTGACGGCGCAGCACCAAGAGAACCAACAGGACGAAGACTACGACGACGAAGCCGCGCTGAAGCAAAGCGAGAACGACGAGGTGGAGGAAGGCGTGTTCCGCTCGATGATCGACTCGATCGGGTGGATCATCAAGACCCAAAAGGAGGCTTTCTTCCCTATCTTTAAGATCCACCTGCTGCCGTTCTTGACGCCGTTCTTGGACCTCGGTGTGATCAACGTGCTCCGTGGCCAAGCCATCTGCATGATCGACGACATCATCGAGCACTGCGGCCAACCTGCTCAGGAGCTTGTGCCTGTGTTCCTCAACCACCTGGTCGCTGGTCTTGAAGACTCGTCGGCGTCGGTCATCCAGGCTTCTGCCTACGGCATCGGTGTGTGCGCGGAAAAGTGCGGCGCGGCGTTCGACCCATTCTGCCAGCAAGCGCTGGAAAAGCTGGTGCACTTGATCAACGTGTCGGCGACCGTGGACGACGAGCAGGTCGGTGCGGCGCGTGACAACGCCGTCAGCGCGGTGTCCAAGATCATCTTGTTCCGTGAAGGCAGCGTCGACGCCGCCAAGCTTTGGTCGCTGTGGCTCACGTGGTTGCCGCTGCAAAGCGATGTGCTGGAAGCCCGTGATGTGCACGCGCGTTTGATCTCGCTCGTGGAATCCGGCAACGCGAATGTGCTTGGTCCCGACTACGGCAATCTCCCATTGATCTTGAACGCGTTTGCCGCCATTCTCTGTAAGTGCCTTGCTTGTTTGTTTGCGTAGACTCTTGGTGTCCGCATGTTTGAAACTCACCACCTCGCTTTGTTTGTGCTGTCCAGTGCACGATCCATCCGAAGGCGAAGAGCTCGCTGGCGACGACGACGACGAAGATTTCTCGATCATCTCGGAAGCCTCGACCGTGCAGCTCAAGACACTCTTGGGCAACTTGCAAGCGCAACTGCCAGCGCCAGTGATGCAAGGCGCCTGGAGCGCTTTGTCGGGAGAAGCCCAACAAGCGTTGGCTCAGCTTTAAGGGAGCGTTGAGGTGATGATGGTGATGATGATAGGAGGTAGGTGAGTAGGTGCATACGCGCAGGAGGAGCAAGGTGGTGGTGGTGATGATTAGGAAAATAAGCAAAATAGATATGCGTACTTCAATGTGATCTTTGTCTGTCTGTCTGTGTGTGGTGGTTGCTTCATGCGCAGAGTTGTTGTTTGTTTACATTTGTACTTTAGCATTATCTTTTTAACAGCACCTTCAACGCAATGCCAGCGACCACGACGGCGCCGACAAGACCAAAGCCCAGGATCCCGTCTGCACAAAAAGACACATTTTCAACCCAAGTTAGTAGGACGACGCGCATGCGTGCCGTGCTGACGAACGCGTCCAGAAATGCACTTGCCTGATGCAGCCACTTCCTTGATGCAATCGTGCAGCGCAAGCGCTTTCGTGTGGGTTGGGTCCATGCGGATCAGCCGTTCGCAATGGCTCCGACTTGCTCTGTATTCCCCCAACCCATAGTACGTCAACGCGATCCAATACAGGCACTCTTTCGGTTCATGCCCTTGCTCCAGCAAGTCTAGAAAGCAGCAAGCACACGCATACGCATGAGACACCAAGTCCCACGTCTCAGTGTCAATATGCTTTCAGATTCCGCAACGCAAACGAAGCAGCATACCTTCCAAAAGTCCAATGCCTCGGTATTTATCGTCGCGCTTTTTGCTTTTCGCGAGGGCAATCGCGTACCGCAACTTCACCTACAAAATGCACACACATCCATGCACCAACATGGTGAAGTCAGCAAAAGCGCCATGCCGCCTTCCACGCACGACAATTGGTGGGAAGCTTTGTGTACCTGTGGGGACGGATGCTCTTTCTCCTGCTCCATGAGGTAGTTCTCGCGCGCGGTCTCGAGCTCTTCGACGGAGAACCACTCGGCCTCTGCAGTCATGGATCCGCCCGGTTTCCCTGGCGAAGCGGGCGCATACGTCTTCATCCTCTCCGACGAAAGATTGAGCAGATAGCCGAAATGCGCTTTCTCTTTCGCTCAGATGGTTGCTGCTGCACTACCGGTACGATTTTGTTCTTCAAGGCATACAAACATAGGGACATTTCGTCGATCCCACATTCAACACGAGAGAGCGGATGTGGCTCGCTCCACCATGTGTCTCACACGATGATGTGTGTGGATCGGATCCACAGTGGATCCCAGATGGTTTCGTGTGGAGCAGTGACCTCAGATTTGGGTCTCGCTCATTCTGATTTCTTTGTCCCACACAAAAACAGCTCTTTCGAAAATGCGAGTCATAATAGACAGAAGCGCAGCGGTTCGTTCATCTGTCTGCTTGCTGCAAGTAGAAAGGAACCATGAAGGCAGTGGACTTTGCACGTGCCATCGGATGCTTCCTCTCGCTGGCGATCGGGGTTGTGACGGCGTACGAAGACGTGACCGTCCCGTCTCTCGAGTACCATGCGATGCAGTTTGACGCGGCGATCGTTCGCAAATTGCAAGCGTACGGGATCGTCACGATCAAGAACGTGCCCAACTACAGCGCGCTGCGCAAGGCGTACCTGTACACTGCCGCCGAGTGCGCGTGGCGCCATCGCGCGTTGGACGCGCACGGCATTCTCTATCGCGTGCTGGACGACGGCACGGAGCGGTTCACGATCGGCTCGACGAACGGAGACGATGGGTTGGACGGTGCGCACTGTCCCGAGTACCAGCTGAAGAAGCACGCGTTCAGCGACGTCGTGGAGAGAGCGGTGCTGCAGTTCAGCGCAGCGTTCGATGGGTCTTTTTCATCGGGAGCGACCACGCAGAACTCCAGTCTTTACGAGATCGTGTCGGAAGCCCAGCACATGGATCATTTCCACGCGTACGTGCCAGCAAAGCGTGAAGAGGCTGCGTCTCCGGAGATGCGAGGTTCGGTGGAGAAGCAGGAAGGAGACCACGATGGGAGATTTGCGCTGAGTATGCACTCGGACTCGGGGTTGTTCATCGCCATGACTCCTCCAGCATTTTTTGAGGCGCGGGACAATGGTGATGCCAATGCTACCCTGCAGGAGATTGCGAACCCCGATCCCGCTTCGGGACTGCTCTTTAAGCTCGGCGACGGAACGATTGCGCGTCCCGTGCAGAACCCGGACGAGCTGACCGTGATGGTCGGCGACGGCTTTTCCTCCTGGGTCCACCTTCCTGTGAGCATCCCCGCCGTGGTCCACGGGATGCTGATGCCGCAGACGTGCCATGGCGACGCTCCAGTGGTTCGCGCGTGGTTTGGCAAGATGGTGTTGCTGTCCCCGACCGCGAAGATGCGGAACACTGGGATGAGGTTTGCCGACTACCAGCGCCAACTGAGCAGCTACGTGGAGGCAAAGCAAGAGTTTCCTGTCCACTTTGCCTCAGCTGCCTGCTCGGGACAACACCGCCGACTCACGAGGTACCCCGTGTGCAATTACCGCGTCTGCCGTCCGATTACCTCGAAGACCACCCAAGCCAAGTGCGCTTTCTGGTGCAACACCCACAACATGGACCTCAACTTCAACAACGAAGCGTTCTGTCAAGCCAACTGCGTGTGCTCGCACCACCCGGTGACCGAGAACACGTTCGAGTGCTGGATGGCTTGCTTCGAGTACACCGAGAACTGCACGCGGGAAAACCAGTCCTGTGCGGCAGAAAGCAGCACCGACGGATCCACGCTCGCTGTCCACAGATGCGAGTCTCCCAAGAGTGCTGCAACGCATACAAAGGTCAGACTCGTAATCAGCTCGACGAGTGCAGAGGCAAAAGAAGAAGAAGATGTCAGTGACGATGACGACAGCAGCTCTGACTAGGTCTTCCCTTTTACCCCACGTCCGAACGCATGCATGTGTGTGTGCATTTGTGGCGCCAAGTTGTTTAGAGTATTCGTTGCTTGCAAGGTCTTGCACGCGAAAAGAATGAGATCTGCATCCACACTCTGGACATCCTAGCTCTAAACCTATTTGTGACGGTGGTGGGTAATGCTGGAACCGACCACTGCCATCGCTTTCCTATCCTAAAGCTCTTTTGTGGCTTTGGTGGAAGAGGTTGATGGTTTGGAGTAGCCGAAATCTTTTCTAAAGACTCCGTAGACACCTCGGAGCAGCTGCATGCAGTGGAGCAGAGGAGGATACAAAAGTGCACGCGCGGTTAGAATGGGAGAAAGCACAGGAGTTCGCAAGGTCGAAACGACTGCTTACTTGGACATTCAGCAGATTGATGAACAGCATGCCAAGAAACGCCATCCAGAAGTGCAGCTGTATGCGGTCCACACATTCACACGCACAAAAAGTCAGAACACGAGGAGCTCATGATGCAGTGGACGCAGCAACACACGAGAACACGCATTTGGTTACCGGTTGCACAAACACACCGCGCGCCTGGTACACGAGCCACGCCACGCCGGCATGTGGAATCGTGCGCGCAAGCAAGAATGCCGTCCATTGCAGGTACCAGATCCATTTGTACGCTGATGAAGCTGTGACGCTGTAGTTGCTCATGGACATAAGCTTGCGCAAGTGCATGAACGCCGAGTGCAGTTCGCAGATGAGCGCAAGCGAGAGAAGGGGGACTCCCACGGTCTTGGTGAGTGCCGAGATGTAGCAGATCAAGATCACGACGTGGTGCGCGACAATACCCGGGGATTTGATGTACAGGCGGTGGAGCACATAGTCCCAGAGGTCGTACGCAAAGTAGCCTGGGAAATGGAGTGGAGGGTTAGTCCGCATCGGACTACTAGAGTGCGGGCGTCGCGTCATCCTTACCGGTGGAGATGGCCGTGGTCACGAATTCTGCATAGGACGTCTGGTTCACGTAGTCGCCATGCACCGAGTGGTCAACCGCTAGCGCATAGATCGCCAGCAAGGACGAGACCGCCGAGTGCAGCATCGACACGACCGTGTTGGACCACAGCAGCTGGTTGTTCTCCGTGAATGTGGCGTACGACTTGACATGCAACGCCATCAACGGCACCACGACCACGCGCGCGAGCGTGAACGCCTGCAGATAGATAGACAACATCAGGATCCGATGGCACGTTTCGGACTGTCCCAAGCGCAAGGAAAGCACTCGCTTGTGCTTACCACGGACGACGCCAAGACGATCCAGAGGCGAGGGTCGCTGTAGAGCTACGCAGCAAGACAATGACAGCAGCAACAGCGTGAGTCGCCTCTATCGACAAACGCATGGAGCAGCTCCGCGACGCACCATGACAGCGCACATGCTGAGCCACGCGCCTGCGAGCACTTGGGTGATCATTGCTGCTTTAACGGGTCGCTGTTGGTGCTGCTGGTTGTGAGACTGGAGAGGAATGAAGGAATGGAATGGGTGCGCATCCGTCTGGAGAACAAGTTCCTTCACTCGCATTCTTTCTCCTCAGACGAATCCGATCGGATCAGTTGACGACGGTTTGTTTTTGAGCCAATCACACCTGTCGAGTGTCATTTGCAGCCAATAAGTGGTGTTTTGGTCTCATTTTCATCCAATCGTAGGATGCGTGTCAGTTCTCAAAAAAGCAAGAACATTAGCTCAACCTGTGACGTGTGAGACGGCGTTTTGTCATGCACATCAAACGCTCCAGATCATTTTCGACTTCATTGTGGAGTGCATGGTGCTGCTGCTATACTGCTCTGTGGGCACTGCAGCGCTTCCATTGTGCGAGCTGCACTAGCAAATGGAGGTGCGTCGTGGTGGTATTAAATACAATATATTACATCCGATCGGAGATCATTTTTTAACCATCATCGAAGCTTGGAAAATAAAAAAAGTGAGAGACACGAGCACTGCCGCTGCTGGAGCAACTCGATGTCCCCGAAAAAGGTTATAAACAACTCTTCACCTCCGCGGAGTATCGCTTTTCTAGACGATGCCTCGGAGGTGGAGAAGGGAGGGAGCGCGGATTCGGGAAGACCTGCGTTTCTCCTCCTTCATGCTTGCATTCCATTGCCATTCTAGGCGTCTTCACGGCAGATGCGCTGGAAAATAGATAGACGGGAGAACTTGGCTGTCGCCGATTCCGAGCGCGGCGACAACGCGTCCAGCGCATCGGCAATGCTCGACGACGAGTCGTTCTCCTCTGGGAGCTTGAAATCCGAAGCGGAGAACGGGTCGCGGAAGAGGAACGCGTCGATGTCTGGTGGCGACGCGGGCGATGACGACACGGAACTGCCGATCGAGGTCAACGGCGTGAGCGTCACCTGCTTGAGTCCTCCGAACGGGATCAGCAGATCAATCGACTCGGTGCCGTGGGTGTACGGGTTCACCAGGAGACCCTTGAGTGGCGACGCCTCCTGGTCGTCCGACTCGCTGCCCGTCGACGAGAACGAGTCCATCTCGTCTTCCGGACTGTCGCCGTGGATGAACCGGCAGCGGTTGCCGTACATGCACTTGCCCGTGGACACAAACGCCTTGCAGCGCGTGGTCTTGTACTTTGGGTGGCGCAGCACGCCGCGCAACTCGTGCTCGCCGTGCGCAAACTGGCACTTCGTGCCGTAGCGACACGAGCCCGTCTCCATAAAGTGCTTGCACAGCTCGGTCTTGTATAAATTATTGCGCGCGGTCTGCGGCAGCCGTCCACAGTCGATGATGTCGCCGTTCGCCAGCACCTGCATGCGACCGGGGCTGCCGTACGATTCGCCGCCTTCGCTGCCTACTGAACCGCCGCTGGCTGAGACATCCGTCGACATGTCAGTAGTGGCTGGGCTCGAAGGAGGAGGAGGAGGAAGAGGGATGGCCATGGCGAGCGCAACGCCAGCAGCAGCTCCGAGATCCATCTTCATCTTCTTGAGGGTAGTACGTTGTCGTATGGGGTCCTTGCGGTGATGAATATTCCTAAATAAAAAGTGGGGGAGCTGACGTTGCTTTCTGGAGCGACGAGAGAGAGAGAGAGAGCGATGCTGTAGCTCGCTGTGTCAAACTGAGAGAGCCGAACTGAGACGCTCGAGCGGGGTAAACTGGACCGGACTGGTTGTTGCTGCTGTTGGTGGTGGTGTTGCTGCTGTTGTTGCGCGTTTGGGCACTGGTTCTTTTTATGAACGGATGACCAATTCTGGCTCGCTCCTCCTCTTTTTTTCTCTTTCAGATGGTTGTTGTTTGTTGGTGCTGGGTCAACGAAACGATGGACAGAGTGCAGATGTAGCAGTAGTAGTAGTAGTACGGACGGCGAGGACGGAGCTGGAAGGAAGATCGATCGACTCTCCTGCCTTCTTGTCGACCAGAAAGGACCTTTTGGCCAGAGCCCGAGAAATTTTGTAATGGAGAGACTGTGCGTTTGAGGAAAGGAGGCTGCGTCAACAGAGGCATCGCGACAGCAGCAGCGTCCGCTGTAATCGAACGCAGTCGTGACGGGTGCTGTCAATTGTATGAACGGCTCGACACGATCTGCACTTATCTGAGGGGACTTGACCATGTGGTTCCGGAGGGGCTTCTTTACCATCCCAAACTCCTTATCCTCAACTTGGCGTGCTATTTCGAGCGACGGGAAAGGGAGCTGCTGGTTTACGTCCAGCTGGGTCATCGCTGGCGCAACATCCTCGAGATAAGCAGGCAAAGAAGAGAACGCAGTCCGCCCTCGATGTGGGATAAGTGCGCCAAGCACGTGCGGTTCACTGCGCGATGCACACAAGCGCACCCCTAAATAGGGGATGCATCGAGAAGAGATAAGGGGAGGGATCCGTACACCTTTCCACTGGCTTTTGCTGTCTGATAGCTCGACACCCTGTCGTGCATGCTGTCTCTAGCGACTTTTTTCAGCTACCTACCCCTCTCGACTCTTTCCAAACCCCGAATATGCAGCGACGGCACCCATTTCCACCCTGGATAAAGCAGCAGCTGGCCTAGCCCTTCTGATATCTCCATGCTCGTGTTGTTTTGCGCACAAACGGAGAGAGAGCCTTTTTGCCAGCTGGGACATCTCCAGCAGGAAATCACGATGGCGCAAGGGCGAAAGCGCAACCAGCCGCAGATCCGCATACTGCACACCCGCATCGCTGCGTGTCTGCGGATGACCAGCGAGCTCTGGATCTTGTAAAGAAGGCGAGCGCATGTGGCAGGGGTGCTGACATCGACAGATGGAGTACTAAGATTAGCGAGCATGGAGGGGAGAAGGCGATCTTTCTGATTCGCTACATCATCAACATCAGCAGCAACTGTGCTCTTGCCAAGCGAGCGATCCTTCGGATCAGTATCCTCGCTTGGATTTACGGCGGCGCATTGCATTGCATAGTACTAGTCTGCACATGGTGCACGATTGGCGAGGCAGTTTCGCGCGCCAGTCCCACTGCGATTGATCCATGCAGTGTCGAGTACCCTATACTACAATCAGCTCTGAACCGATTTGCTTCCTCTTCGAACGGCAACAGCTGATGCTTACGCGCTCCCTTTTCTTTTCTTTTTCAGTTCGTGCAAGATACAACGGTAATAATGCAGTGAGGACGAAAACAAGAGCTGACCACGCTTGTTCCCTTGAGCTTCCCGATATTATTAATTATTGTGATTCACATAGAAACACACTCACACAATCGCCATGCGAATGCAGTGCTGGTCGATCCCTCCGTGAGCAGTGCCCGAGTTAGCTGGTAGACTTCTCCACGAGGTCCCAGTAGTGCACCACATTCTTGGCCTCCATGACCTTGCGCGCCGTCGCGGCCGTGCGGCACTCCTGGAAGCGAAAGTTGTTGAACGCCTTGCGCGCTACGACGCCCTGCCACACCAGACTGCACCCATTGCCCTCCGTATCCGCTTCGTCCTCCGAGTCTGCTGCGTCCGAGTCCTGCTCGTCCTGACTGTCGAGCCACTGGATGCGCTTTGTGAGCAAGCGCGAGTAGTGCTTGATCGCCTTCTTGCCGCCTTCGACGACGATCATGTTGATGTTGTCCTCTTTGCAGATCAGCACACCCCCCGTCAGGTGGAACTGCTGCGCATTCACGTCCACCTTGAAGCGATGCTGCGGGTTCGACAGGTCTGGGACCCTGTTTGCATGCACACAAGACAAACAGCATTAGCGTGCAAGATACATGGCAGGCAAGGGATCGCAAGTGGTTGCATCTAGCGGAGGGAGTACGCACTTGAACACCGCGACGTGGATATCGCCCGCGGCGTCTTCCTTGATCTTGCGCAACTTCTTTTCGCGACGCTCTTCGGGAGTCAGTTTACGCGCCAAGTTGCGCATCTCGTGGTTTTTCTCACGCTGCGCAACTTGCTGACGCACTTTCCGCTCAATCGCCGAGGGGTCTGCGACAGCTTGGTCGGCGAGCACGCGCATCATGTTCGACAGCTTCACCTTTGGCTCGGGCGGCGGCAGCAACCCCAGCGCGATCTTGTCCTGTTTCTCCTTCTCGCGGTCGGCGCGGTTCTGTCGTCGGATCTTCTTTCGTTCCTATTGGTTGTCATCAAAGCAAGAAATAACAAATATCGTCCATAAGGATCTGCTGTGAACCTGCTCGCATAGTGAATCAAGGCGCAGGTCACGTACTGCAGCGGTGAGCATGAGCGGCAACACCACGGGCTCTTCGTCTCGCTTGACGATCGAGTTGACGCGTGCCGGGTGCTCAACGACATGCATCGTGCCGCAGTACTTGATCTTCATGTCTGTATACTCCACGGCGATTCCTGGGTCTTCTTTGCGGTTCTTCGCCTTGATGAACCCGAATTTGTCCACGATCGCGCGCTTGTCCTTTGGAAGATACTCGATATCCCACCATTCCACATCCGGCGTTTGCGACGCGGACTTCACCGGTACGTCCACATCATACAGCTCCATCGCAGTTGCGCTATTCGCATCCTGGTTGGTCGTCGTCTCGTCGCCAGTCTTGCCTTCCGCATCTTCGTCCACGGGTACAATGGATTCTTTCTGGTATCCTCGAGGGTTTCTCCCCGATGTGAACCCAGCGAGCATTTTCTTTGCTTCCCGCGCTCGAACTTGCTCTGCCTGCTTGATATATGTGCCTTCCGTAACGAAATTGAAGCTCTTGGCGCCACGGCTACATATATTGGAGCGAAAATAAAAAAAGCGTCAGTGAAGAATGTAAGGTGATGCACGAGCGCATGACAAAATGAGAAACCACGTACGTTTCTCGCTTTTTGATATTGAGGCGAGGATCCACGGCGTCCACGGCGTCTTCTTTGTCCACTGTTCGATGCGATAAGTACGGGTTCGCGTTCTGCTTCGGCTGCGTGCTGCTTCGCGTCGTGCTTTTATTCGCCTTCAAAGTCGCGACGGGGACAGGCAGGTTTTCCGCAATCACATTTCCTGCCTCATCCACCTGTCGTCCATGTTCATCCAAAAGAAGTGGCGCTGGCATGAACGTCCCGCCAACAGTCGTGCCAGCGATAGCGGCAGAACCAGTAGCAGCAGTGTTGTTACTGGTACCTTCACCAGGTTTTCGAAGGAGTGCTTTAATGTGACTCATCTGCGCCTGCACCGATTTATAGATCTGATCGGTTCGTCTCCGCTTCTCTTCAGCGATTCGGATCTGTTCGTCGACATCGCCACTCGAACCCCCTACTGCTGCGGTTCTGCTGTCCGTAGTCGTAGGAAGCGCAGTTGCCGTCGCAGCGAGAATGCCACCTCCAGTCGCAGTGCCTCCTGGAATCGCTCTCGAGATCTTCGCGGCCGCGAGTTTCGCGAGTGCCGCAGGATCCAAAGGAGTCGCTGCGTCTCGCTGCGTCTGTGAAGCTGGCGCGCCATCGGGGGTGTCGACAGCGTCGCTGAACCTGCTCTTGCGCTTGCGGCGGTTCCCTTCACGAGCGTCCATGTTGCTCACCCGTTTCGAAGCGCTTGGTTGAGCGAGTGCGGGTTGCTGGTGTGTGCGGTCGAACCGCGCCGCTTCGTTTAATTCCGCATTGGTTTTGGGTTGAATGGGCTATTCGGTTCGTGGGTGAATGGTGGGAGATGGGGTGGGTTCCCGATTTTGATGGGTAAAAGGAAAGCGGGTTGGTGTCGCAAATGGATATGGGTTTTCAGCGACCCGCCTGTTTGCGCTGACCTTTTCGCTCTCATATGGTTTTGTTTCCAGAGTCAACTTATAGGGTCGTGAGCAAGCAGCAGCAATTTTGCTGGTGACGTTCGCCAAAAGGCGGTGGAGCAATTTAATGGCGCTCAAAAAAGTTGCCTCCCACAGTCAGTTTCTTTTATTTCTCACAGCGCTGATGGATCCATAAATACAAGCACAAAGAACGCGTCGAGTGTGTTCTCGCGTTGTCTGGCATCACAAGACAACCTGTTGCTGGCAAAAAAGAAAAGTGCGGACACTGGATATATCGATATCCCCCTCGCTTTCTTCATCTCCCAGATACTTCTCCGACGTTTCGCACAACGCAACAACAACGACACACACAAACGCAATTTTTCGAAGAAAAAGAACGACATCTTCAAGTGTGAGAAAAATGCGCTCAACAAAGCAACCCACCTGCTTCTCGCACTGCACGATCACTCCCACCTCGTTTCGCTACCCACACCTTTTTTCTCCTGTTCAGCTGGCATCTCTTATCAACGAGCGAGAGGGATGATGCGACACAGGAGGGGCGAGGTCTACGTCACTATCGCATGGAATCGCATTCGCTCATCCGCTATACTGAGCGCCATAGAGAGATGGGAAAGGGGCGTTTCCTCGACCATGATCCCTACTGAAAATGCGAGGGTTTAGTATCAAAAAAGCCACCACGCATACACTCCGCAGAAACGAGTGAAGCGCAAACCGCAACGCCGCCAAAGAGGACATTGAAGCAAGCGAACGCTGCGTAGGATCGACGAACGCACGCAGAAGCTGCCACCAGATCGCGCATCCATCTCTCTCTATTGTCAGTGCATAGTAGAGAAGAGGAAGCAAGCAACACACAGACAAGGAAGCAGCTGACCGATTGTTGTTGTCGTTGTTGATTGGAACGCTATTTCACCGATGGGGGAACGCACGGGCAAGAAGAACGGACCGTCGCCGTCGATGCCCGAAGTGATGGACGAGCTGCAGAGCCGCTTCCTCGTGAACTTGCCCGCGAGCGAGTTGGCGTCGAGCGAGCGGTTGTTTTTCCAGATCGAGCAGTGCTACTGGTTTTACGAGGATTTCTACGCCGACCATATCGCGCATCTGCACCATTTGAAGCTGAACGATTTCGCGAAGCAGATGTTCACGCATTGTCCGTTGCTGCAACCGCTGGCGCATCAGTGCGAGAACATGTTTGAGGACTTCAAAGTGTATCAATCGCAAGTCCCCGTGGTTGGGTGCATTTTGCTCAACAAGCAACGCACGAAGCTCATTTTGGTGCGCAATTGGAAAGGCACGTCGTGGAGTTTCCCGCGCGGCAAAGTGAACCAAGGGGAGTCCGACATTGAGTGCGCGCGACGCGAAGTCATGGAAGAATGCGGCTACGACGTCGGCGACACGCTCTCGGAGAAATTGTATATTGAGTTTGTGCAGAACCAGCAACGGATGCGCATGTATCTCGCGAAGAATGTGCCGGAGGAGTACCATTTCGCGCCGCAGACCCGGAAAGAGATCAGTTTGATCCAGTGGTTTGAGTTCGACTCGCTTCCGAAGAAAACGTGGTGCGTGATGCCGTTCATGTCGCGCTTGCGACGATGGATCAGTCGCGACAAGTCGTCGAAGGACAAATCCGGGAATGCGAGGAGCACGACGCCCGGGAAGGGGAGAGCAGCGTCGGCGCCGAAGAACCGTCCCATGACTGTGATCACGAATACGGTCATTGTGAAGAAGAAGGTCCATGAGCGGTCGGTGTCTACGCCGCATGGTCGACCAGTGAGTCGCAAAGGAAGAGGTCATTTCGGTACCGAGTTCGAGACCGCGACGTCCTACGATGGAGTCAACGACCAGACGTTTGGGGTGGTCTCGACGGACTTCAGCGTGGAAGAGATGTTTAGTGTAAATGAGCGACTCACGGGACAAAAGTTTGTATATGATGGGAATCCGCACGATTTCGGGAAACCATCGACGTCGTCGTCATCATCGTCGCCGTCGTCAGGCAATGCCTCGCGAGGAATATTTAAGTACAGTCCCTACTCGAAGGGGGTCGTCCCCCTGCAGATCCTGCAACGTCCAGCGTCCGCGCCTATGAAGAGAGTGGAGGAGGAGCCATCGTCCACGACGAGCACCCCGAGCAAAACGGAGACCCCCTTCGGGTTGTTCAAGTTTGACGCTGTGGACATCATGGCGTGCGTCACTTAAGGTCGGAATGGGGTGCAGCCGCTGTTGCCTTCCTTCCATCTTGCTTCTTTTCTGGAAACGAAGGAAAAGGAGAGAGAGCGATGGAAGCGAAGTGCGGGTCGGAAACCGATGGACGAACGCAGCCCAAAAGAGAGAGAGAGAGAGAGGACGAAAGTGAAAGGAGTGATTTTTTTTTCTTCGACAACATGTACAGTAGCAAGAGTTGGTAGCATCCGGAGAGTCCGGTTGAACTAGCAGCAACAAGGTGTTTTTCAACACCGCCCAGCAGGACAAAGAATGGCATCAGCTGTCGCATTTGAAGAGCGACGGAGCTCTCGTCGCTCTTCACGTGGGAATGCTAACAATGTGGTGTTGGTGTGCAGGGCAACACCAGACGAAAGGTCGAGCCATTTCAAAAAGCAAAAAGGACGAAGTGGGATTTCATAGATTCGAATGTCAAGGTAGTGGGCAAATCAGCAGGCAATTTCTGATGCAGGACGAGCATGCGATCCGCTTACTCGCGCGGTGCCGTTGTGTACGAGATCCAGCAAACCAGGACAAGTTGCAAGCACGATACGCTGGCACGGACGAAAAGATACGAACGACAGGTGCCGTCAGTCCCCAGCATGCAGATAAGCAACAGCGCACCAAGAGAGCAAGAGACGTACCCGAAGAGTAGGTAGTTTCTAAATGCGCGATTCTCGGGAGTCGGTTCGGCGACACTGCCTTTCATGCAATTGAGCTGCAACAACCAGCACAGGTTTCCAGGTCAGAACGATATCCCAGTCAACTACTCAGGTGCAAGCTGCAAACGTACTGTGAAGTAGGAGACGGCGATACCCGTGTACAACAGCACGGCGTAGTAGGCAATTGGTCCAGCCAGTTGATACACCACAGTGTCGACCACCAGAGGGATGTACTTGTACCCGGAGAACGACACGAGGTCCCAGAACGAGATCGAGCTGTTGAGGACATACAAACACGCTGCCAGCACGCCGATTTCCACCAACTGCATCACCAAACAGTAGCTCGCATCATTCCCGATCACGTCCGGACTGAACCTGGAATAAGCATTCAGTGGCAGGTGCGGTAAAAATGCGCACTCTCACGGTTTCCAAACGATACAACAGCAACAATGAACGACGTACTGGTTCGAAGCGCCTTTGCTGTATCCAACGATCAAGATGTACGTCAGGAACCCCATGAGCGGGATGTACAGATCAGGAGCGTTGATATCGCGAGTTGGCGGCGCGTACTGGGTCTATTGTGGAAGTGCACAAAGTGAGTACAGCGTCGTTAGGATACCTTTCCTCCAGATCATGTCCGAGCGCGACGAATGTGGAGCTCACCGGCTTCGTCCCGTCATTTTCCGACGATCCTATTCTGCGCCAGTTCTTGTGCCAGAATGGGAACAGCAGAATCTGCAAACAGGCAGGTTCAAACATCGAGCGTCAGCAGACTGGTCGCAAAGCGGGATTGATCCCCTTCCCTATGCACGAGCTCTCTGTTGCTGCTGTTACCTTGAGGCGGCTCTTCACGTACGAGTTGTTCACCGTGAAATAGTACTTGAGACTCCCCCACACGCCGTAGGCACCTGGGAGGTAGATCGCCGACTGCTTGTGCAGGAAATCCTGCGCCGTGTTCATCGCAAGTCCAGCCATCGGGTTTCTGTCAAATAGAAGCTGCAGTCAGTGCATTTACTCGGTTCACCAAGAGCTACAACGCAATGGATCGTACTGGGAAATTTGGTTGATAAAATCTGGCTGCTGCTGATGATGTTGCTGTGGATGCATGCGAGATTGTTGCTGTTGCAGTGGCTGCGACTGGCCGCCATGACTTCCTGGAGGCGATTGGAAACCCTGGTTGCCGCCAAACGCAAAGTTGTTTGGCTGCTGTTGCTGGAAGCCCTGGTTTGGATTCTGGAATCCTTGCGACGAATGCGCCGCTGGTTGCTGGCGGAACTGTTCAACAGCATAAAGATATCAGTACACTTTCTCATGCGCAACCGAATACATGGCATTAAACGCACCTCATGCGTGGGCTGTGGCGTGTAAAAGCCATCCTGCGACGCGTTGGTGGCGGTGTTGCCGGAGTAAAACCCTTGCTGCGGTTGAGGCTTCTGGTGGAACTGGTGCGGTTGCGGACGGTGGTGCACTTGCTGCTGCTGCGAGTGGAACTGCGGCACACCACCTGCGGCAGGTCCGGATGCTGCGTTCGGGAACCCAAACGCTGGGGATTGGTGCGCGGTCGGACGCTGTCGCTGTTGTGGCCGGAATGGCGCGTTCGGATCGTGGAAGGGGACTATCTCATCAATACCCGGAATGGAAAGCAAGAATAGCAAAGGAAGGATCATTAGGAAAGAAGGAAGGGGTGTGGGGGGGGGAGAGAGGGTGAGGCAGTGGAGGGAGTGCGCATGCGTGCGGGTGCTCAGTGACAGGAGTGGATATACACACACGCACCAGGTTGGGTCATCGCTCGCTCTTTTGCTTGCTTTTTCTTTCTTCGCTTCTTGAGGTCAAAAGCTGCTGTCGTGGCGCTCGAGTGTGAGTGAGCTTTTTCGTCGTCGCAGAAAGTGTCCAGTGCCAAAACAGGGTGCACAGGAGTCGGATCGCAATGTCCAAAGTGCCAAAACGCGGTGTGGTGGAGATCGCAACATCTGACTGGTTAGAAGCAGAAAAATCGGGGATGGTGTACAATCTGTTTGTTGTGTCTTTTCAAAAAGCGCCAAGAGCTGCACAAACACAGCATGGAAACTCCTCGGTTGCAGTAAAAGGCTCTTTGCTTTTGTCTTTTCATTCACAAGCTTTCAGTTGTAGCACTAGCAGCTCTCCGCGCTTTCATCAGGAGCTCTGGCTGTTGTTTTTCTTTCTCTTTTGTGCTGTAAGATGAAGACGTCTGTCTTGGCTTCGCGTGCACGAAGCGAGGACGTCTTAATTATCAGGTTGGTAGTCGGGGTTCTTTCGAAGAATCACGACGCCTTCTAACACGTTTGTGAGCGGGAGGTACTCTTCCGTGGCCAACTCGGCGCGGTCCTTCACGTTCAAGAGCACTGGGGTCGTGTGGGTCTGGAAACCCGTGATGGACTTGGGACGACCTGCTTGACCGACAATCTCGACCTACGACGACCAGTCAAACAAACACACCGCACATCATGGGTTAACTCATCCTGGCGAGCAATCTCTTGAAGAGCAAGGAAGGAACCAGACACAGCGAAATACTTACAGCTTGACCGACACGAACCGACACTGGCAGTGGGTTCAGCTCTTCGTCGAGCGTGACCAGCATGCGTGGCTGCATCGCCGTCGCAATGCAGTACAAAATGTAGTGTGATGTGTCGAGGATTGTGTGCTCCATGTCGAGCGAGGCGTGGAGCACCGCCAACAAACCGCTAATAGCGACACGAGACATAACCAAACGGTCCGAGTGGTACGGGTGCAGCGTGATCAACCCCTTGCCCATGTGCAGCAAGCCCTGCGCGATGCGAACGACAAACAAGTGATTTGCTTCTCGGCTGTAGAACTCGGAGAGTTGACGAAGCAGACCAGCAACACGCGAGTTGTTGGTGCCCGCAGACACGAGACCGAGCGCAAGAATAGCGTTTTGTGCAACACCGCTGTCGACATCGTGCGTTAATCTGGACAGCGTGTCGATCAGCGTATATTCTGGGTTCGAAATACTGAGAAGCGCCAGACCCAACGGCACAGCGCGACGAACCGCGACTTCACCGTACTGGAGTAAGTGGTCGAACGAGCGCATCGCCATCTCACTGCCGACATTCTCACCCATCGCGATAAGCGCGATACCGATAACAGCCACGCTTTGGTGCTGAGCAGCTTCTGGCTCTTCAATGTGTTCCGCGCACGCTCGAAGCAGCGACTGAATCTTCAACACGTTACCGGAACCAGCGTACGCACAGGTTTCCAACGTGATCGCAAGGTACTTGGAGATTTTGTGTTCGATGGTCTTGGCAGCTTCCAGCATCGCTTCCACGCGTTCTTGGCGGCTGTAAAGGAAAACAAGCGTGAATGAGTCATGTCAGCGAGCTACAACGTCACGGAATGCACAAGCTGAAATGCGAAAGCGTACCCCAAGTACAAGAGACCCAAGCCAAGCGCAAGAAAGCGAGAGCAGGTCGCGTCAAGCTCCGTGTCAGAGCTCTCCATCAAGCGCTGCATCAACACACTGCCCGCTTCCTCGTCACAGGTGCCGACTTCGACCATGCCAAGCGCCAGCGCCGCGTACGACACTTCCTGGATGTCCGCGTTCTCATCGGCGTGGGAGACCACAGGGATCAACAGCTCCGACACATCTTCGCGTCCCGATCCACCGTACGCGATACCCAGACCAAGGCACGACGCACAACGGATCGAGCAGTTGCCAGAGTCGATGTGTTCCGAGAGCAGCGCGAGCGGGGGGTCCACTTCGTTGCGGATACCAGCGCTGACAACACCGACGCCCAAAATCGCACCAGCCTTGACGTATTCGTCGCCTGAGTACAAAAACTTATCGATCTGCGTGATCCCTTCTTCGACGTTCCACAGCATGATCATCCCGAGCGACGCCGCAGCGCTCATCATACCGTGCTTCTTGTTCTTGTACAGCCATGTGTTCCCTTCAGGAGTCATCAGTTTATCGGTGCCGTACCCGGCGTTCACAAACGCGTTCACAAACGTGGACGCAAGGTTGTGGCGCGCCGAGTCTGCCGGTTGCGATCCCGAGTCGCGGCTGCGCGACACCGAGCCGGTTTCCGACAAGTGCGACTTGTAGATATCTTCCGGAGTCTTCGCTTCGAGCACATCCAGGTCACGCGCCAACGAGAGGAACTTGTCGCTCAAGTCCGTGTTCCCGATGATATCGTTCACCCCCGAGCTGTCGTTCTCGTCTTCGTAGAAGAAGCGCTGGCGACCCAAAATGTATCCCAATTGCTTGCGCACGACTTCGTCCTTGGCCTTGGCAAACACTTCGGCGACAAAGTTTTCGTCGCCCAAGCGCAACGCGACACGGAGCGCATCTGGGTACTGCTCCAAGCGCAAAAAGATCGCGTACGCCGTGTTCAACAGGTTGAGCAGATCATCCGGGTCGGACATGAAATCAGCGCACGCGAGCAAGTACAGGCAGACGCGCTGGTAGTTCTTCTCGTCGATCGCCTTCGAGTCGGCGAGGCTCGAAAGCTGCTGCACTTCAATCAGGATATCAATCGCTTCCGGCTCGGCGTTGTGGTTCATGTGGAATGGCACAATGGCATCCACAAGCGACATCAGATCCGACACATCTGGCTCCGTTTCCACTTCCGCAGTCATACGCGCGTTGTATTCTTCGCCGACCTCGCCAGCGAGCGAACGCACGAACTCGTGGCCCCACGAACCCAACTCGGTGCTGTTTCCCTGCAGTTTGAACTTTAAGCTTTCGCGTGAGCCTTCTTTCGCCATCGTCATCGCAAGCACGGACAAGATATCGGCCAAGGCAACCTTGGTTTCGCCCGCTGGGAGCGTCTGCACAGGAGGATAGACACAAGAAGGCAGTTGCTCAGACATGGACAAGCAGCAGCATGAACGCTAGAGCAAAGACTTACCTCGAAAGCAGCCTTCAATGGCTCGTAGGAAGGACGCAAGAACTTCAATGGCTTCGGCACCGACGTCATCGACGACGTCGCCGTACGGATCTCCTGTCGCAAGTGCTCCAATGCCAACTTCTTCACGCCATCGGATTCCTCCGCAGCGCAAACACGCTGCACCGCGACTTCCAAATCTTCCTTCAGCTTACGATCTTCTTCCGACTGCAATCATCCACAACAAGACACGCAGCGTTAACGCTGCTCCGCACAAAGATTCGCCTCCTCCCACACATCCCATCACACTCATATCATGTACCCAAGGGAGGGGGACGGCTATACGTCATGCATAAAGAGAATGGGTCAAGGGGGAAGGAAACATTCTTCCTCGCGACAAAGAGGGAGGGAGGGGGGAAGCCCGCAGTCCCACAAGCAAACAAAAATGGATCCACCACCCGTTGTCCTCTTTCCATGCCAACAAACGCAATACGCACCAACTCGTCTTCTTTTGGGATCTTGGCGTCGTCCTTGGGAGCACCATCACCCCTCGCGGGCTTCTGCTCGCTCTTCTTCTTGTCGTCCGACGTCACGGGGTCCACAGACAGAGCGTCCTTCATGCTTCTTCCAAGTCTTGTGAGCTCTTCGACGCTTCCTTCCTTCTCCTTCGAGACCTGAAGCTTCGTTGTTTCCAAGTGTTTCGAAGGGGGGAACGCGAGTGGGCTGCAACCATTTTCTCGCCAATCACGTCGATGCATCGCACGATATTAGCCAATGGAAATGCGTAGATGGTATCAGGGACGGATTCGAAAAGATCCAATCCCGAACATTCCGAATGAGTGTTAAATTCGGGATTGAAGTTGAAAACACTGCGAGCTGCTGAATAGAGCGCTCGTCTGTGCGAAGAGACGTCGAGCATGGATGCACGCAAAATGAAGAGCTGCGAACCATAACGAGGAAGCAACAGCGACATCGTCTATTGCACACTCTCTCTCTCTCCTGCGTGCAGACACACTGATAGGATGACTTCGCGAAGGTCTTCGACGCTGTCATCACGCTCACGCGCATCAGCATCTTCCGTTGGGAGCACGTCGGACTCGTTTTCGATCGAGGAATACAAGCGCAAGCAGCAGGTACTCGCTGCGACCAAGAAGACGCGCAAGCGCAAGTCGACGCAGCAACGACACGCTGCGGTAGCATCCTCTGCCGCTTCTTCGACTGGCAGTGCTCGCGGGAAGCCAGCAGCGAGAAAACCCATGTACACTAAAGACCAGAAAGCGTACCTCGACTTCTGTGTTGAGAAGTATGTCGACCCGGACATGAAATTGCTCAGCGGGATCCGGTGAGTGCTTTTTCGTTTCTGAGCGCAGTCCACGCTTGCTATCTGACGTCTGTATATGGCTGCGCGCTGGGATGGCAGCGAGAGCGGGTTCCTGCTGAAGCTCGACACGTTTGGCGCAGAAGAGGTGCGTGTCGCTGTGTCCAGTTGCCCATGTCCTACACAGAACAAACGTCGGAGACTGAATCGTGCAAAATGCACCAACAGCTCAATGCGCACATGGCGTTCTTACCCAAGTGCACCGCATCCAAGCAGATCTGTCTCTCGCTGGGAAGCGTGGAGGTCAACAGAGGTCTCCAATTCAACTGTTGCTTCTTTTCCTCCTGGATTGCCTTGGGGACGACTCAACGCTGATGATTCCATCCAACTTTGTAACAGACTTGAGGAGTAAATTCGAGCGCTTGGGGATCAAGCGAGCCTATGCATTCACGGAGCAAGGGGCGTCCACAGTGACCAGGTGAGCTGACTACGCTCTGACAATGTCTGGCAGTCGTTTTTCTTGCTCTGCTGACTTCAAACAAAACCGAAAACGATGACCTGCGCCAGTTCCGCCAGTCTCGCAGCGTGCAAGGCAACGCACTTGCTGCGTTTGGAGCTTACAGGTATCCGCATTGCGTCCTCCGAGGCAAAAATGCTCGCCAAGGTATGGTGCATGGCATCCACGTTCGCGGGATATTCATATCTCATGGACACGTTTGCTGTGTGGTTCGTTCATGAAGGCGATTTTAAGCTGCACGACTCTCGAGTGCGTCAACTTTGCACAGTCAAAGCTCGGCGACGCTGGAATCGAAGGTTTGGTGCTGCCACACTTCTCTACTCCTCTCGAAATCTGTTTTGACACCTTTGAAATCGGTAGCGATCGCGATGGCACTGAGCAAGTGTCCGCGTCTCCAGCAGCTCAATCTCGCGGGCTGTCATCTGACAGACAAAGCAAGAGACCACATCTCTAAAATCATCACCGTACGTCTGTCTGCCTGCTGCTAGTTTCTCCCTGCGTCTTTCTGGCATCAAGCTCTCTGTTGTGTGTGTGTGTTATTCCATGGGAGTAGCTCCACGGAATATTGAAAGACGAAGCGGTGTGGAGCTCGAGTCTTCGTGGGGAAACCGTGAAGGTGGCTGCGTCGCGACCAGCGCTTTTGCTGGACCTTTCCCAGAATGCACTCGGAGACGAATCCGCCGAAGCGATCTGCAATGCACTTTACCACGACAAATGGCTGCTAGGACTCAACCTCAGTCAGAACCGCATCTCGCGGAAAGGCATCTCGCTGCTCGTAGATACACTCACGCAGAGCAACCGAACGCTCGCGATCCTCGTGGTCGCGAACATGAAAGACCCCGTCGACCACGTGAATCTCCGCCAACTGGACGCGTTGATGCACGAGCGGAAACGCTTTCTGCAGCACCTCGCAGTTGAGTCCCGTGAGAAGCGCCTGGCGCTATGCAGCTTGCTTCTCGAGTGGAACGTCGAGCGCGAACTCGTGTTGGAGATCTGTCAGAGTACTGCGCCGCCTCGATCGGGCAAGCTGAAGCAACGCAGCAGTTCTTCGATCGCATCGTCGTCATCGTCATGTTCCTCACCGGCGGACTCCTCATCTCGACCCTGGGACTTCCAGTCTGGAATCCACACAGCAACAAGGGCTGCTTCGTCCAACCAAGAGCTCGAGTTTGATGGTCACGACGATGGTGGTGGCGACAATCAACGCGAAATTATCCATCACGGTCCGTTCGGCGTTGAGGCGCAGCATCGACTTCGCGATGCTCGCAAATCGGATGTCAGTCGCTCACCACAGCGCGTGATGCAACACCTCCATCAGCAGCAGTCTCATGATACCAGAGCAGTGACCACGAGTCACATGGCACATCTCCAAACGGTACGGAAACTTTTGGGTTGCTTCATGACCTACCAACGATGTTCGCTGATGTACGTCTCTGTGTGTATGCATGGTCAAAAGATTAAACTACTGACAGAACGAATGAGCGCCATGGAGGCTGAGCAACGACAAGCACGATCCTATATGAACAAACTGGAGGTGAGTACGAGCAAAGTAAAAAAGCACATGCAGATATCTATGGATGCAGCGCATATCAATCCTATCGGAAGAACTAAGTACAAATGCAAATGGTACCTGGCACCTGCGTGTTGCAGGACGAAAACCAGCACCTCCGCCGCCAGCTCCAAACCACAACGTCAACGACGACCACAACAGCGACCCGCGTTTCGCCCATCGAAGAACGCATCATCGCCCGCTTAGAGGATTCCATCAGCTCCTTGGCGCAGCAGGTGGAACTGCTCGAGCTCGAACACCACCATGACCATGAAGACGCAGGAGAGCAAAAAGAGTCGACGGGGAAAGATCCGCAACTCCCGGATACTTCAGAGCAGCATGAATGAAGAAAAGTGATAGTGAGAGCTTGTCCCCTCATAGCCATACGATAACACCGACGCTGAACATGTGTTCTTGTCCGTGTTTCAGCTCCAATCTGCGCGGTCTGCGTCGCTTCCCAAAGCAGCGAACGTAGCTCCCTCTGGTCGTGGCTGTTTGTATATGATGTGCATGAGGGACGAACTCACTGAGTTGCCGGTGAAGGGTACCTGTCACAGTCACACACATGAGTTGTGTCACAAAGCCCATAAAACATTTGCCCAATCGAGTGTGCAGCAGACGGGGAGCAGTTTTGTGTACCTGAAATTGGGATTCGGCAGGAATTCGTTGCCCACCCACGTGTACGAAATGCGATGCGCTGCAAGCCACGAGCGCATGGCCACTTTCCGCTCCCGCGGACCCGTCATATTCTCGACATGGTCGCGGTAGAGATCGTTCGTGACCACACAACCGTCGTACATGCCCGCGTACTGGATGCAATACGTGTCGTCGTAGTCTTGCGCCGGTGTGGGGATCAAGAGTCCGTGTTCGACCATGTGCTGCAAGAGCGCGACATCGTCCGGGAGTTTCGAAGCAGGAACATCCACGCCAGCGCTCGCCAACCGTTTGCGCTCGCCAACTTCGTCTCCCCGGACCAAGTAATCCGGCAAAAAACCAACGACGCGGTGGCCGCGTTTCACGAAATACTCGATCGCCAAGCGAATGCCAATACAGGAAAACCTCTTATGGAACCCATGGCGCATCGCCACGTTTGGCGCGTCAATCACAATCAAACACTTTTGTTGCGTCGGACCCTTGGGGTGCGATGAGGCGTCGTACAGCTTTTTATCGGCACCGATGGCCATCACGGCCGCAAAACCAGGCGAGTCAACAGCATCACTCGATGGACTCGAACTCCCCGAGGAGCTATGGATCCGTTCGCGAGGGGATCGGTCTTTTCGTGGCGGCGATCCACGGCGACCAGGTGGAGAGCGAGAGCAGCAGTGCTCGTCGAGGTTCACTCCGTTGAGGAGTCCCGCCGCGGACTTCGTCACAGCAGACGATTTCAACAGCAGCTCCGACAGGAACGCAACCTCTTCATCGCCTACGACTCCGCCGTGCGCCTCTTCTTTGTCTGCATTTTCGCATCCACAAAACTTGCATCGTCCGTTGTCAAAGGTGCCTGTGAGTAAACACCATTTGCAGGACCGACCACCTGTTCTTGAGTCCATACTGTCGCTGCTGTCAGATACATCGGGGGAAAGCTCCAATAGAATGGGTCCTGGCGAGACTGCGGCATCGTCGTTATCCTGGAGTTTCCACATCACCTCCGAAGGAGGCACATGCCCATTCAGTTCCAAAAACGCTTCACTGAAACTCAATATGCGGCACATGCGAATGTCTAAAAGCGCGTCGTCGTCGTCATCGTCACACGTTTCCACCTCCTGCTGGCATTGCTGAATCGCAACCTGTCGACGCGAAATGCCGCATTCACTAGGGAGAAACCCAAAGAGCTCCTTGTCTTCCGGCAGCAACTGCGCGCTCAGTTGGTTCACATCCTCCCCTTCAATTCGATCCGCGAGCAAACTCGACGATAGCGAGAACAGGAAATTCAATGTGCAGCTGAGAAAATCCATGGCGATCGACTCTCTGGACGACGCGAGAAACCATGGATGAAGTCGTAGCCAATCCAGGTAGATACTGATCGGAGGGAGCAGCATGTTCATGAGATCCTTGGCAATGACCATCAGCTTCGGGGACAGTATTGCTTTCGCGCATTCCTTGATGATCGCAGTGACAATGGAAAACCCCAGTGTCAGTAGATTCTGGACGTTTCGGTTCTGCTTCCAGGTGGAGGTTTCTTGATCGAAGTCCGAGCGACTCAAGTAGCGCACGCCAACGGGATGCTGCAAACGAACGAAGTGTACACACACACCAGTTAGATCGCCGTTCAGATGCAAACGCAATAAGAACACAATCGAGCATAACGCATAGATCACAGACCAGCAAATGATGCAGCGAGAAAATGAGCAGACACACGATGTGGTTGAGACCATCTTGGACAGCAGCCCGATCCAGTCTCTCGCGCGCCAAGAGGCTCGAGGTGCAGGATTCCAAAAGGTACTTCAAGCCACTGCGTGTGATGCTCGCGCTGGCTTGCCAACTGTCTCGCTCACTTCCTGTGAACACAATATCCAAGCAGGAGAGGAAGAGCGCTGCGACGCGATCTTGTACCTCGGCGATAGAGCGACAGCGAACCTGAAGCGCAGGATCCGTTGCTTTCCCTCGATGGACAGCATGCACAAAGTTGTCGCGCGACGAAAACGGCGCCTCGCACGCCAAGCTTCGCGCATACAAGTATACCGATTTCAGCACCTGCTGTTGGTTGATCGCCAACAGCGCCAGCTGGTTGTACACTTTGCCGCTTGATGGCAGAAATTGAAGTGCCTTTTGGTAAAACTGCTGGGCGATGGACCAGTCGGGATGGTTCGGCAAGACTTTTTGCGCGTATCGGGCGGTATCCCCAAGAGCTACGAGACACATGTGCAGCGAGAACCGGATTGCGTGTTGCTGCTCATTGCCGCTCTCTGCACCGTTCTGCTGCTGCTTGTAGTGATGGTCCAGCACTCGAAGCTCCGCGACTAACCGCGTGTAGAACTCGGTGCATGAGGCTAACACGGATTGAAGTTGGCGAATCGCGTCGTCGGATCGACGGGGATTCCCACCAGGTGATGGGGAGCGTGAACTGATGCTTTGGCTCCCGGTGCTCGAGGATCGGAGAAGTCCTTGGAGTCCGTCGATTTCTCGGTACCAACTTATCCAAAGCCGCTTGTCAATAGACTGCAAGAAGACGAAGCGCAGCATTTTGCACATCAGCGATCACACAACTGTCAGGGTGCCTCAGCGAAAAGCAAACGCACCATCCTTTTTGCACTTTCAGGGTACGTCTTGATGATCTCTGCACACGCTTTTCGGAATGCCATCGGAAGTGAGTCTGTAACCCCATTCTTTCTGACAAACAGAATGACGCATTGTCAGTTTCCACAGACAGAGAAAATGAGTTGCGAACAATGAGACATCTCAGTGACTGCTTACAAGGGCGGATACGGGAGCTGTGCGTCTTTCATATTGGACTTCAGTTGCTCCTCCCACTTGAGAATCCGCTGTAGAAGATGCTGGTGGGACTCGCCACTGCGCGGTGCTACGGATAGAGGAGGCGGTGGTGCGGACGAAGCAGTGGCATGGTGTTGACGCTCTGGTTTTTGGATCGTGCGGCGTGGAACTGGCGACTTCGCTCTTTGAGCATTGCTATGACTGGCACCATTCCGCCGATCCCCTTGACTCTCGGGAGAGTCTTCTCCCTTGATGTCTTTCCACAGGAACTTCACCCTTGTGCCCGGGAGTCCAGTTAAAACGCCATCGTCATCACGTTGGCTCTCGGCAGGCATGCTGCTCCCAGGCTTAAACGCGATGTTGCTGCGATCATATTCGTCGTCATTGCCGTCGCTCGCATTCCGGCGATTCGGAGGACTCGCGGATCCGGTCGATGCTCGTGCTGTTTTGTTCGACGGACTCTTGTTGTTGTTGTTGTTGTTGCTTTTCTTCTTCTGCTTCATGCCCACGCTCGTCGATCGATCCGAGCGTTTGCTATTGAGACCGGACATTGCAACAGAAGCGGACGCGCGAATGTCATTCAAGCAATCAAAAGAACCAGCGAATCAGCAATCAAGCAAAACAGGACGGGACGAGGCGAACTTCTTCGAAGACGACGACGCAGCAGTATGAAGCAGTGTGGTGTAGCGTTCAGCAGTCGTGGAGTGTGGGAGAGTGCGTGCGGGCGGACGGAAGGAGCTTGGACGTGGGATGCAGCTATGGGAGAGCTGCTTGATTGCAATTGAGTGCGGTTTCTTCAGTGCAGTTCCTCATAATGAAAATAAAATGGCGAAGGATTTTGTGTGTCGAGATGTGGAATGTACCGTGCCAGCTGGTACATGACAGATGCAATAATTGTGCCGCATTGTACGGTACACTGTACATAATTCATGGTACGACAGCACTGACAGAAAGGTTGCACCTCACAGAAAAAGAGCAGCAAGCGATGCGATTGACACAGAACACAGCATTAGAGCACTGTCACAGCTTCTGCGACTGCTGCACCTCGATTACTACTCGTGCGCTGTGCTCTTTTCCTTTGGGCTGCATCCCGAGCCGCTTGCACAGTCAAAGAGCGATGCTGCCTGGAACTTGAGGACCTGACGCATCACAAGGTGCATGGGAAGAAACAGATTAGCGCATTTGTGTAGATGGATTGCACTCCGATCTAGCGCCATTACCTCGTTGCCGATAGACGTCCATTGCGGTCGCAACTCGCGTGCAAAGAACTCCACTCTCCGCGCATCCCCACCAACAACCGACTCATCGAAGAAACATTCCGGTGGTGGTTTCCACGAATGCCGCAATGGGATGCTGAGTACCACCTTTGCGTTGATGCCCAAGCGGTTTGCCAGTGCCTCGCGACGGACTGGGTCGCTGCAACGGTGCGCGACGACCATTTTCTCAAACGGCAGTCGATGGGTAGACTCCATGGGGGTCACCAAGTCGCCGTTCATGCACAATTTGAGCCAGTACCAGGTATCGTGGTACGAGAACCCCCATCGCGGCAGCAACGTTTCCAACAGAAACGTCGTGTACTGCGGACGATTCGTCACCCAAATACCAAGAACACACTCGTCTCTGTCCGCGACTGAAGGGATGTCGATCTTGAGCAGCTCGGTGTGGTGGAAGGTCGAGTATGTCTTGCTGCGACCAACGCTCTTGTTCTCCCATGGCGGGTCCATGACGATCAGCTTGAAGCGACCCAATGGGAGTCCTTTCAATGACCTCACATCGCTCAACACAAAGCTGGATTCGGCTGGTAGCAATACGCTCTCGGAGTCACTCATCCGAGCAACCTGGATATCGCCAGTGTCGTTGGAATACATCTTCTCGCTCGAGAGTTGCAGCAGTTCTTGTGCATCCTGTCCGATCCCACATCCGCATCCATCACCACCACTTGCAAAGACTGGCACAATGTCAGCGAGACCACCTTCGTCCTGGAAAGATCGATATGTCCGTACCAACGCGCTTTTCACCTTTCCATCCAGCGGCACGAACTTGCCCGCGGCGATGAGCTCTTCCTGTCGGACCAGCTCGCGTTTGCGCTTGCGGTTGGCTTTCTGCTGCGTCTTCTGGTTCGCGGAGGTTGCTGCTGCTTGGAAATACGGCTTCTGTGGGATCTGCAGCGAGGCAGCCTTCACGCGCATGCGGCCGCCGTAGTACGTGTCCACCACGGCCAAGTGGTTCACGCGACGCAGCTCCCACTGCTGCTCGTCGCTCATCGCTGTCGCTTGGTCGATCGCATCAACTGGTGCATTCGCGAGTCTATTATTTGAAGCGTGTTGACAACCTTTTCAAATCGAGTGAACGGTTTGGAATCCTATTTATCAATCTGTAAAGTAATGGAATCCTTCATTTGATATTTGAGACCAATGTTGCTGGATACGAAATCGACACTCAAATGGCAGAGAAGCTGAAGAAAAAGCAGAAGCAGAAGCAGAAGCAGAAGCAGAAGAAAGCACGCGCTGTGTCCACACGCATCGACAAGAGGATGGCAGACGCTCTCGCAGTGGTGCCCGGTGCGGACCGCTACGCGCGCCTCGTGGAAGAAGCCACCCCCGAAGCCTACGAGGCAGCAGCGGAGATCGCGCGCTCGCGCATTCACGCGAACAGCAACGATGTGGGAGGGTATCTGCTGCTCAGCCAAGTGCTTGGGCTGCAGAACAAGCACAATGACGCCATCACATGGTACAAGAAAGGTATGTCCACGAGCAAGCAAGCAGCACCTTCGAGCGCTATGCTGCTGCTGCTGTGTGTGGTCTGTTGTGTATGATGTGTTTTTTTATCACTGAAAGTGGATCCTATTGCATGGACAGGTTTGGAGATCGATCCCGCGAGCAAAGAGCTGCAGCGCGGATTGCACGCGGCGCGACTCGCGGTGCTTGATGCGATAGCGAACGACGATGACGACAGCGACGACGAAGACGACCAGCGTGATCGTCGAGCCTACGCAGATCGAATGCGTGGTGGCGCCACTGCTGCGACACTAGGATCGTTCCTCTCGGCGGCGTTTGAAGAGAAGAGGGACGCGCCGACGACGACTCTGTCTCGCGAAGACGATGGCGCGCGCGCGCTTGCGTTTGAAGGGAAAGTGGAGAAGATCTTGGCGCACTTGGACCTGAGCAAACTCTCGCGACTCGCGACGCTGTACGTGGTCGCTGAGCTGCTGCACCTCAAGCGTGTCACAGTGGGACTCGCACTGCTTCTTCTTGGGGTGTTTGGTCAGTGCGTCATGCACCGACACAAGTTCATGGTCGCATCGATCATCTTCTTGTGCTTGTATCGGTCGAAAGTGCGCTTGATTGTGTGGCGGCAGGTCAACACCTGGGCACACAGATCCACCGACAAGCTCGGCGCGTTCACGTGGACGCCGCGCGTGGTGTGTTTCGTGCCGATCGCGATGAGAGTGTTTGGGCAGATGAAGTTCATGGTGTTCCTGCAGAGGGATCTCTTCCTGGGTATGGTTGTGCTTGTTGTCACTGCTGCGCTTGTGCTGTATTCCTTCCAAGACGGCGTCAGCGACCAGCACAAGCTGTGGGGACAGGGCAAACGGCTGAAATTCGTCGCGTATGGTGTCACGATCCTGTACTGGGGAGTCTGGCGCGGCGAGCTCGCCGATACCCTGCGTCTTTTGCCTCCAGCACTGATCGACGCGGGCGGGATCGTTCTCGGCTCGGTCACCTCGGCGGAAGTCCAGACCGTGTTCCGCAACGCATGGAAGAAATTGTACGCGGAAGTGGCGGGCGATATCCAGCAAGATGGCGAGTTCGACGCGTGGTTCATGCTCGGACTGAGCAACTGGCTCATCGATTATTGGCAGCAACCGACGACGTTCTCGCTGGAAATGCTCACGCAGATGCTCTCGGAGTGCTTTAGTTCGCTGGAGAACACCGCCGTGCACGTGTTCCGTCCGGAACTTCGCCACTTGAAAAGCCAAATGGCGAGCATGAGTCAGAGCAGCGAGATGGCCGTGCTCATCGCGTATCTGAAGAAGAGCCTCAACGAGATCCCGCCCTCAAAGCGCATCGGGATACTTGGTACGTACCGTGCTCCATCCTACCATCGTTGTCTAAATGCTCCAGAGTGTGCGTTTGTGCATGCGTTCGACTGGCTATTCACAAACGTCTCTTCCGTCACAAATAGGTCTCTTCGCCAAGCGATGTCCTTCTTTCGTGGTCTTGGCGCTTTTGTTCACCTTCTACGGCACGTTCTCGCTGCCACTGGTGCCCTTCCTGGTCTCGGAATACCACGACGCGCACTTCCTCTATTCGTCGTACTCCAGTGGCGAAATGGACACCTTGGACGGTCTGGAGATCTTGCTGCTGGAATCCCCATTGCTGCGCGTGTGGGAAAACGTCAAGGCGTCGGTGTACTGCCTCGAAGGCAGTGTGACGCTGACCAAAGCCGTGACCACAGGGACGCAGATCCTGACCGCGGCGGCGCGTCTGAGGTATGCGACTGTCACTACTTGCTTGATTCGTCATTCACAAAGTGCTAATCGCGAGTGAGTATGCTCTTCCTTGACATCCCAGTCGTCTCGCTACGTTTGCGAATCAGCTGAAGACGGAAGGTGTTGCTGCGCATGCCCACAATCTCCCGGACCACCTCACAGACGCGTTCATGGTCGCGAAAGACTCCAAGTACGGCTAAACCTTTGACTCGATCAACGCTGTCACCTCCCTCATCTCTTACTGTGTGTGTGTGTTCCCTACTGCTGCAGTGTGATCCTCGAAGGTCTCAAGCACGTGGTGGAAAGCGCGCATTTCCAGGATCTCCAGACGTTCGTCGCGAACTGGTGGAGCCACAAGCAACCGCCGCACCAAGCAGCTTCCTAGGCGTAGCAATACGCTGCGAGAGAGAATGAGCAAGGACAATGTCGTCATTTCTTCTTTGTATCAATAAAACAACAGCAGTCTGTGTCGGGGAATGAATATAAAAGCGTTGATGTAGTAAGTAGTCTCTATATGGTGGTTGGTGGAGAAATCAGGAAGGAGTCGACTCCATTCGCTGCTTATAAACTCTCTTGTAGGAAGGGGAGTGGTTCATAATGATGGCTGGTGTGTGTGTGTGTGTGCTTGTTCAGTTGAATCGTCGCTTCTGGTTGAATCGCTTCATCTCCAAGATCGCCGACGCAAGCGGTTGGTCGTTGTACGCCATCGACACGCCCTTGATCCACGGATGCTCGAGCGCTTGGGCCGCACTGAACCGCTCGTGGGGGACGACGTTCAATAGTCTGCGGATCAAATCTTTGCCTTCTTCCGAGATATTTGTCCAGTATGGAGCTGGGAACTCGAGCACACCGGATCGGATCTTTTCGTACACGGATTCAAAGCTCGACTCGTCTTCCATGAAGGGAGGGAATCCACAAAGCCTATTCGAAAGAAAAAGGAAGAAGAAAAAACGCCTGTCAGTGCATTTGGCTCGCGCACAGGAACGAAAATGGGAGAGTCCGTGATAAGGCACTTACATAATATATACAACGACGCCAAGACTCCACAGATCCACTTTGTTGTCGTACCCCTCGCCGTTCAGCACTTCCGGTGCCACGTAGTAGTCCGTGCCGCAGCTTGTGTATGCGCGGCCACGCGATCGTGCGTCTTCTCCTTCTTCTTCGAGGACCTTGGCGATCCCGAAATCGCTGAGCTTCACTTCCGCACTATCGTGGCTGGCCAGGAGAATGTTCTCTGGTTTGATATCGCGATGCAAAATGTTGCACGAGTGCAAATAGTTGAGCGCACTGAGGAGGTTCGCGACAATCTCAGCGGCTTGACGCTCCGAGTACACACCGACTTGCACAATGCGTTCAAAGAGCTCCCCACCAGTCACACTGCATTTCAGTACAGTACAAGCGTGCGAGATCAGTATGCGATATCATTCCCTTTTTACGGCAGTGCCGGCATAAAAAGCAAAACCCACCGTTCCATGACCAGCAGCAGCTCCTTTTCGCTTTCGTACACTTCTTCGAGACTGATGATGTTGGCGTGTTTCACGCGCATGAGCACCGTAATCTCATCGCGCAGCGTCTTCTTTTTCACACACAGCATTTTGTTGATCACTTTCACCGCGAAAAGCTGCTGAGTGGCTTTCCGCCGGCAAAGATACACCATCGAAAAAGCACCTCTGCACGTTAGAAAACACACACACACACACAACACAATCAGCACCATCGTCACACTGCTGTACCATGCACACAAAGCCACAAACGCGCTCGTACCGTCCGATGACGTCGCCGACATCGTAGAGCGAGTGGAACATCGCGACACTGTGGACATCCGTCAGACCCTGTGTCACCAAATGATCTTCTTCTTGGCGGAAAAACGCCGACAGCGGAGGAGCTGCACACGATGCGACACAACACCAGTCAGCATCTCATATCCATCCATCCATGCATGCATATACACGAGATGCTCGCTGTACCTTGGAAGGCGGCCATGTCGGTGGTGGTGTCTATAAAAGTGTGTGGGTTTCTATATATTCGCCGAGATACGTCGTCTGGGTGGGTCGAATTGGATAATGAGGAGCTCCAGCTGCTGCTGCTTTTTCGCTTTTGTTGTTTTTTTATGCTTTTGTTGTTTCTTCAAAAGAGAGAGACAGCCAGACTCGCAGTAAAGTTCGCTCTCTCTCTCTCTTTTTCTTTCTTGCAACTCGACAATCCGTCACTTAAGTCACTCAAGTCAGTCAGTCCGTCGCAGCGAACCTACTGTACACTTCACACTCGAACGGTCGAGGGTTTGTTGTTGGTTTTTCTCTGGAGAGGCGTCTGCACTCAGCGTCTCCCAGAAACACACCCCGAAGCGACAACACTTTTGGATCAGATGCATCTCAGACTGACAAACGCACTCCTTGCAGAATGGAATGTCGTGTGTGTGCGCGCGCACTCTGTCGGATCCGATCAGGTACAAACAGCCACTGTGTTGCGTTCTCGCGTTGGTTGACTTCCTCGATGTGTATTCTTGGTGTGCGCAGTCCATTAGACAGGCAACGCGGGATTGGACAAAGGACGCATTTTCTTGCTGTTTTTGGTGGTGAAGTGCGCCCCTGAATGTGCAACCTGTCCCTTTCGCGGATTCAACAATTCAAGCTGGGGGAGTTAGGGGAGACTGCTTTTCCTTCTGCAAAGCCAGCCAGTGCGCCATTGCACGCAGATTAATTCGTGCATGCTTGCTCACAGAAAGAGAGCGCTTTTCTTCCATTTTCGAATCCAAAAGCGTGTGCCGTTACTGTTGGTTCGTGCTTTCTTGGAACTCGAGTGTAGACGCGCCACCGTGAGTTTCTCACCACATCGTGCATCTTCCATTCAGTATCCTGTCTGTGGTGTGTGTGAGAGACGCAGAAAAGATCGATCCGATGTGCACGCGCGATGTGCCGATTTCACTGTCACTGACGTCAGGATGATGGCTCCCTGTTTGTCAGAAAGGGCTCCTGCTCAAAAGCGCAACAGACAAGCTGACGTCCAGTCGCGCACTCACACCACTGGATACATCAAACTGCAGCAAGACGCACAAGATGCTCATGTAAACAAACAAACAGAAAAGCACACACACACACACACACTGACTTCCAGTGATCTACAGTATGCTGCAGGTGACGACAGGTCTGGATTAATGAACTGGCACAAAGAAGGAGACAGTTATCCCAGAGTTTTTGGTCTCTTCTGTGTGTGTGTAAAACCAAAGAGAGCTGGATCGAGTCCACTCTTGTCATTCTCACAAATGTGCGCGACTCTCTCTCTCTCTCTGGCTTTATCCGCATTTGCGTGTTGCGCATCCGTCCTTCACACAGATGTATCAGAATGCGAGCATGCGCGTCGTGTGAACGCTTAGCGAATGCATGCCACGTTGGATCAAAAAGAAAACAAAAGCGAGAGAGAGTTGGACGTGCTTACTTGTGCGCATCCAAGCGCCGACACTTTGGAAAGGCACAGTGGACGCGCACGTCGGAGCACCACGAGCAAGAAGGGAAAAAGATCTGCTGGGCAGTGACAGCAGAAGCGCCATCCACACAACCAAGAAGCAAGGACTACTATCCTCCCGACCTGCGATATGAACACCTTCGCACGGAACTGGCGCCAGCGGGCAACACTTTGGTCCGTTGTTGTGCTATTGCATTTGCGATTGGTTTCAAAGGGAGAGTGCGATACATTTTAAAAAGGTTGCTACTAACGTCACAGCGGACAACGAGTTGTACCTACACTTGCTCCATTACTTAAAGTGGGAAATGGTGATGATCACCGTCGAGACAAGTGCGCACGCGATGATGACGTAGAGCCACGCGGCGTGCGCAAACGGACTCGCGAACGGATTCGCGTTGCTTTGCTTGAGCAAGTCGTGCTTGACACCTGCACCAAGGACGCGCGCGCGCTCGCTTGCTAGACGACGGCGCAAGCAGAACACCAAGCAGGTTGGCACGACCCACTGCATTGCACGCAAAGCAAGTAACCAGTTAGCAGGGCTGTGCATGCATAGCTCCCAGAGAAATGACCAGCGCGCATTGGTAGCGTACCTGAATGCCCAGTCCAGCGTATGCGCCAGTGAACCCGACGAGCATCGACACGTCTTCGGTGAAGAACGCGACCACGAGAGGAGGGACAATCGCGATCAACGCGTACATGTGGCGCGACACAAACGCCAAAAAGCCGCTGTCGGTGTCTTGGTCTTCTTCGTGTGAGAGAGCGTCCGCAGTGGAGCCAACAAGACTGTGAGCCAGCGTACGCAGGTTCTCACGCAAGGTGATCGTGATCACAGGGAAATTGGCGCTACAACCAAAGCAGACAGGCAAAACCACGCAAGAGTATGAGCGACACTACGTTTCGTGAGGGCATAGTCCTGAAGGCTGGGACTTGGCGCACCTCAATGTGCACACTGGGAATAGGCTCAAAAAGTACGCGACGGCGCGGATCGGATAGTTCTTGAAATTGAGCGTGTACACGTCCTACAGAAATGGAAAAGCCCAAACGATTGGGCGACAATTCAGCAAACTGCCACCTTCAAGGAAAGCAACAATGGGACAGTGCATTGTGGATGCACATACATCGATCTCATCGGGTTGGAAGCGGAACGTCGCCGAGTAGCTCAGCACAAAGTACACAAAAAGCACGGCCTATTCAGCGAAAGGAAACACAACGAGCTGCGTAAGCCACGATGCCCACATGACCTCAAGCAGCAAGTTGCTGGTGCTGCGAGACGTACCACAAAGGCACAAGCCATGACGAAGCCCACTTTGGATTTGTTTGTGATCGGCGCGATGAAGCCGGGAATGCTGGGGACAATCGGCACAGTTAGAAATCACCTCCGCATCCTGCAAGCACCGCTTTAGCTTCCGCTCAACTCACCTGTGGTGGCACATGAACGAGTAAATGCAGACGCCAAAGAACGTCGTGATGTTCTCGGGTCGCTCGTAGCTCAGCACGTCTTCGACACTGCGTCCTTGTCCGCGTGAGATGCCGATCAGCGCCAACAGGATCATCAACCCAAACGACACGTGGCGCACCACCGTAGTGATAAACTGCAACGTGCGCGTCTTGCTCACATGGCCAAACGCGAACGGTCCCAACAGCAGCCCAAACACGACGACGAAGAACTTGTAGAGCTGCGAGCTGTCAAAGTGGTCCGAGCAATGCCACACCGACACCCCGGGAGCAGGACGAGGACACACGATCTCCCGCATGGATTTCGGCACCGCTGCGTTTGTTGCGCATGCATTCGTTCTCGTGAGAACACCACCCAACCCACAAGATAACGACTCCAGCAACGTATGCATGACGTACCGACGGCATAGATTGCGAGGTCGCCATAGAGATACACGATCACGCACGCGTAGAACGCGATGTTGCCATTGCGACTGAACAGCGTCTCGGCCATTTGCGCCAACTCCATCTAGCCCGGCAAGTCCAGTCACATACCCTCGTCACGGCAAAAGAGACAGATATGTAGACATTTACACGCAATACCTTCTTGGAAAGATCAAACTTGAACAGCACGCCGGGGCTTTTCACGCGCAACTTCTTTTCCAACTTGTCATCGTCCTACCATTGCCAAAAACGCATAGCAGCAGAGAAAGACAACGACGAGCATGCGTCAACTGCTGTTAAAACACCACGAGGAAGGGGAGCAGCAAAGCGCGCGTGGAAACGCAAGTACTTGAGTGGGCACCATTAGCGGCATAAACTCCGTCTGCATGCGGTCGTCGTCTTCGTCCACACTATCGCTCCCGTCCTCAACAGTACCGCCGTTGGGTTTCGTGTCTAATTCAAGTTCCCGCGACCGCTTCTTGAGCGCGTTCACCCCCGCGATCGCTTCGATCATGAACGTCGCGGTCACATAACTTGTGCTCGCGAGCACAGCCAGCACGATCGAGCCATAGATCAACCCCACCTATCGCATTGATAGCAAAACAAATCAGGTCGACTCCGCATTCCATCCGCAACGGAGCTCTTCGTAACGCATCGTCGCAATGCATGGAGAGCGACGTACCTGTGCGAACGCATGCGGGATCGTGAGCGCGCCGGCGCCGACAATGAGGTTGAAGATGAAGACGAAGCCCGTGAGGGGAGAGTAGCTGCCGATGTCCGGTCCCCCGCCTGCCATTTCTTCCCAGTTTCACAGCAACTCGCAGCACGTCTGTCACGAAGATGGAAAAGCGAATCTGGGTCGCTCCAACCAGATTCCTCGTCACTTCGACTAAGTACGGAAGTTAATCTGGTTTTGATCCTCGATTTGTGACACCTCACTCGGCAAAGGACGTGTAGTGAACTGATTGGTCCAATAATGACGAGAGCGATCACTGCGCGCTTCCTGCTCACAAGCGGCCACTTTGTCGCGCTCTGCTTGGTGACCCACGCGGTCCCGCAGACTGGGATCGAGGTGCCCGCGTGCGTGCTGCCATGGTGCTGTTTGTCTGCTCGCTCTTACATTGCCGCGCGTGCTGTGGCCATTCTCAGGGAGCGACCTTCCTGTCGTATCTTGCGTTCTTCCTCGCGTTCCTGAGTCTCGTGACGGGACTCGACCTCTTCTCCCCATCGGTACGGTCTGCATACTGTCGCAGCGACTCGCATACTCGTTCTTCTGACTGCCGAATTGCAATCGTATTGCCGCTATCCACAGAAGAATGCCGTGCACATCACGTGCCACTTTCTCGGTGGCATCATGCTCTCCAGGATGCTCCTCTACAACCTCCGCAGCGTGTATCTATGGTACGGTCGGACATCCACGTGCACGTTGCATCGCATCGCCCTTGACGTCGACTGTGCGTGTGTGTGTGTGTGTGATGCAGGAACGTCGTGCTGGTCGCGCATGTGCCGCCTTCACTGTGCACCATCGACGCGCTCTACCGCCTGTTCCTCATGCGCTCCTCGCCGCATCGCTACTGAGAATCTCCGCTCGAGTCACATTCCGAAAATGCTCGCGTCTGTGTAATTTGCGTGTATGTTTTGTTTGTGATATTTTTTTATATGTTAAAAAAATAAAGAAAGGGCGAATCTGTTGTATGCTTCACACCACTAACTGTAACTATGTAATGCGAGGAGGTACCGAAAGCCGCGTTCCTTAGTTCTTGGCAGCGTTCACCTTCTTCATCAAGTTGAGCGCACTTCCGTTCTTGAACCATTCGATTTGCTCGTCGTTGAACGTGTGGTTCACCTTGATCTCGAACGCCTCGCCGGACACTGGCTCCACACGGAGCGTCAATTGCTTGCCAGGTTGGAAGGAGCTCAAGCCCAAAATCGAGATCTTGTCGTTACCCGAGATCTTGTCGTAGTCGGCTGGGTTCGCGAAAGTCAACGGGAGCATACCTTGCTTCTTCAAGTTGGTCTCGTGGATACGAGCAAACGACTTGACGATGACGGCGCGACCACCAAGGTGACGTGGCTCCAACGCGGCGTGCTCACGGGAACTGCCTTCGCCGTAGTTTTCGTCACCGACGACCACCCACGACACACCTTCAGCCTTGTATTGACGAGCGACGGCTGGGACCTTGTCGAAGACGCCAGTGAACTGGTTCTTCACGCTGTTCGTCTCGCCGGTTTCGGCGTTTTCGGCACCGATCAACAAGTTGTTCGAGATGTTGTCCAAGTGACCACGGTACTTCAACCATGGACCAGCCATAGAGATGTGATCGGTGGTGCACTTGCCCTTCGCCTTGATAAGCACTGGCAACGACTCGAAGTCCTTTCCGTGCCACTCATCGAATGGCGAGAGGAGGGCAAGACGGTCGCTGGCAGCGTCAACGTTCACCTTCAAGTTCGAACCATCAGGAGGTGGGGCTTGGAAGGTCTCCTCACCCGCATCGAAGCCGCGTGGTGGGAGTTCCTTGCCGAATGGAGCTTCGAACTTGAACTGCTCGCCACTTGGGGTGGTGATCGAGTCGGTGGCAGGGTTGAACGTGGTGGTACCGGCAATCGAGCACACAGTCACAAGTTCTGGGGACGTCACGAAAGCGTGGGTGGCTGGGTTGCCATCGTTACGCTTGGCGAAGTTACGGTTGTACGAAGTGAAGATCGAGTTCTTCTCGCCCATCTTCAAGTCTTCACGGTTCCACTGACCAATGCAAGGACCACAAGCGTTAGCAAGCGCGGTACCACCGGCTTGGAGGAAGGTGTCCAGGATTCCATCGCGCTCGATCGTGGCACGGACTTGCTCCGAACCTGGGGTCACGTAGTATGGCACCTTGAACTTCAAACCAGCCTTGTCGGCTTGCTTGATCAATTCAGCGCAGCGAGACATGTCTTCGTAACTCGAGTTCGTGCACGAACCGATGAGACCAGCGCTCAACTCCGTTGGCCACCCGTTCTTCTCGCTCGATGCCTTCAGTTGCTCACCAGCTTCGTTGGCGAGATCAGGCGTGAATGGACCGTTCACCAATGGCTTCAAGGTGTCCAAGTTGATTTCAATGATTTGGTCGTATTGAGCACCTTCATCGGCGCGGAGGTTCGCCTTGAACGAGTCAGCAGCAGAAGCGATTCCGCTACGGGTGGTGGCCTTCAAGTAGTCGGCCATACGGTCAGTGTACGGGAAAGTGGAGCAAGTGGCACCGATCTCAGCACCCATGTTACAGATCGTACCCATACCCGTGCACGAGATCGATTCAACACCAGGTCCGAAATATTCCACAATGGCACCAGTACCACCCTTCACGGTCAAGATATCAGCGACCTTCAGGATAACATCCTTTGGCGAGGTCCATCCGGACAACTTACCAGTCAACTTCACACCAATGACCTTAGGAGCCTTCAACTCCCAAGCCATGCCAGCCATCACATCCACGGCATCAGCACCACCCACGCCGATAGCGCACATACCAAGACCACCGGCATTTGGAGTGTGCGAGTCGGTACCGATCATCAAACCACCAGGGAACGCGTAGTTTTCCAACACGATCTGATGGATAATGCCACTGCCTGGCTTCCAGAACCCCATGCCGAACTTGGCACCAGCCGAGGAAAGGAAGTCGTACACCTCCTTGTTCACAATGTTGGCGTTGTTCAAATCCGTGGTCGAACCCTTCTCAGCAGTGATCAAGTGATCACAGTGAATGGTGGTTGGCACAGCGGTCTTTGGCAAGCCCGACGAGATGAATTGCAGCACCGCCATTTGGGCGGTCGCATCTTGCATGGCAACGCGATCAGGACGCAACTTCAAGTAGGTTTCACCACGAACAGCGACTTGGTTGGCGTCGTCCAAGTGACCGTAGATAATCTTTTCGGCGAGCGTCATTGGCTTGTTGTTCCAGGTCTTGCGCACGTGGTGCAAGTTGCGTTCCATCTTCTCGTAGGTCTGGTCGATGGTTGGACTTCCCTTTGGGTCCAACACAGAGAGAGGCACTGGGATTCCGCAGCTCGACGACATCGACGCCTAGTGTTCATCATTGTTTGTTTACCATTGAGGGATCGTTTAGTTTTGATTTTCCGATCTGTGTGTGTGTGGTGTATGTGCAGAGAGGAGAGTGCAATCGTATGCGAACGAACCTTAGCGGCGGTGGTGCGGAGGTGCTGACGCGCAGCAGCGCGGGTACTCGAAGACACGGCGTACATTCTGCTGCTCTTCGTCCTTCAGTTGCGGCGGTCGGAGGGAGATACCAAAATGACCACTCGTTTCGCAAAACCACCACCTCACACGCCAAAATCCAAAACAGGTTTTTGACTGTGCGGTGGGGAAGTAATCTACTTACATTACGGCACGTCGCCCCGCCGTCGAGACGGCTGCTGCAAGCCGAAGAAAACACGTCATCCCATGTCCTCCCTCCTCTCTCCCCCCTCCATCGCAACATCTGGTATTCGGGTATTTTTCGGGTTGTGCGGCGGAGACTCGACTTGTGGGTTTTGCGCAGTGAGCTTCAACTGAAAGATATTCACGTAAACAACACATGCTTTTGTCTTCAGAAATGGGGGAAAATGGGGGAAAAAGGACTCTAATTTTAGATCGACGACGCGTCGTTGTGCGACGACGCATTTCCCGACTCCCATGCCAGTCAATCAGTCAATTCAAGCGATCGACCTGCACACATCCGCTCGCATCTGAGCAGCACACGCCGAGTGCCATCGAGGTCTCCATCTGCAGGTGTCTGCGGTTCTCCTTTCTGGTGGTCTCCTTTCTCCATGTATGTTCTTTTTAGCAGTTTGACAGTTTCGCTTCCACCGAAGCAGTCTGGAGTAGCGCACCAAAGCCACGCGCGTTCACACATACACAAACATGGTCAGCTCACACTGCAGTCGTGCAACAGTCATATCCAGAGCATCAGAACCTTCTCAGCTCTCACTATTTCAACAAACGGAGAGAGCACTGATTTTGTGCTCTTTTCGGAGCGAATCATTCTGCAAAACCTGCGGTGGATAAAGGGTGGTGAAGGGTGGTGGCGACTGGGGGGAGAGAGGGATGGAAAGCGGACGGAGGAGGGATTTTTTGGCTCGCAGCTCAAATGGGGACGGGCGGACGACATGGCGGACGGGGTGAATACTGGTGGTGAGCTGGGAGTTTCAGTTGATGAATCAATCCTTCCGTGCCTATGCGAAGGAGTCATCCAGTGCGCTTGAAGGCTCAGGGTGTCGTGATTGGACAACGGAAAACTGAACGAAATCTATTCTAGCGTCGATTGGGTAAATATGTATCCCTATCCCTTTTGCTTTCCGAGGGGAAGGTCAAACAGACAAAGAAGAGGATCATACGCTGTAACGCAACATTACGGATGAAGGAGGTCGTTTTATACACCAACACATCAGCAACGGATTCAAACACTCTCGATCCTGTTTTGTACACATGCTTGCTGCACAGGACCGTCCAGTAATTTGGAGAGGAAACGGGAAACGAGTTTGAGAGGCTTTTGAGATGAGGTGCGAGAGTGACGGTCCTCGCTTTTTCCCCATCAAAAGCAAAAGCAAACGCCATTCGCACCCACGAACGCGCATCGCATCCTCATCCACAGTGCCGAACTGCCCTTTGCCGGAGTGCGGACGAGCGTTCTTGGCTGAAGCGCAACGAATGCACATCAAGCAGGTGATCGTGTGCGGCTTCCGCAGCTACAAGGACCAGGTCGCCATCGAGCCCTTCAGCAACGAGCACAATGTGGTCATCGGTCGCAACGGCACGGGCAAATCCAATTTCTTCGATGCGATCCGCTTTGGTCTGCTCACGTCGCGGTTCGCGAACCTGCGTCCAGAAGAGCGGCAAGCGCTTCTCCACGAAGGATCGGGCAAGCATGTGATGTCGGCGTACGTCGAGATCGTGTTTGACAATCGAGATGGACGATTGCCCGTGGACACGGAAGAAGTCGTGCTGCGTCGCACGATCGGAGTCAAGAAAGACGAGTTTTTCCTCAATCGCAAGCACATCACCAAGAGCGATGTGATCCACCTCTTGGAGAGCGCTGGTTTTTCTCGCTCGAATCCGTATTATATCGTGCAGCAGGGAAAAGTGAATGCGCTTGCGTTGATGAAGGAAAAAGAGCGTTTGGAATTGCTGAAGGAAGTTGCGGGCACAAAAGTGTATGAAGAGCGGCGATTGGAGTCGCTGAAGATCGTGCAGGAGACCCAAAGTCGGCGCGAGAAAATCCAAGAAGTGATCAAGTACATTGAAGAACGTTTGGTTGAGTTGGAGGAAGAGAAAGAAGAACTCCGCGAATACCAGCAGCTTGATCGGGACCAGCGTGCTCTTGAGTACACAATGCACGAGAAAGAGCTTCAGAGTGTCCGCGCCGATCTCGAAGCAATCGAACGCACGCGGATGGAAGAAGCCGCGGTTTCGACTGCACTCCACGAAAAGCAGATCAGAATCCACAGAGAGATCTCGCGCATCGAGTCGAACAAAGTCGCGAAGGACGAAGAGTTTGCACTTCTCGTGGACGAAAAGAAGCACATCGAAAGCGAACGCAAAGGTCTCATGGAAGCTCGTTACCAGCTCGAGCTGGAAGTAAAAGAACTGGAAGAGCGAGTCCGAACTGATGGCGTGAAACGCGAAGGTTTAACGAAGGAAATGAAGGTGGTGACACGCGAAACTGAGGCTAAGCAGCGAGAGCTTGATGAAGACGTCCTTCCAGCGTACAGCAAAGCCGAGACAGAGTATGAACGAGTTTCGCGCGCGCTGCACGACTGCATCAGGCAATCTGACGAACTGATCGCAAAGCAGAGTCGAAAAAGTCAGTTTAAAACGCAAGAAGAGAGAGATGCATACCTGAAACGAGAGATGAATGAGATTGACAGCGTAATCCGTCGGAAGCAAGAGGATGCTTCTTCGTTGAAGCAGTCTATCGACTCGCTGTCGCGCTCTATCGATGATGGTGAAAGGCAGATTCAGCACCAAAATGACGACTTAGGCAATCATCGGCAAGTGGTGGACACATTTGGCTCCCAGTTGCTGCATCTGAAGGAGAAACGGAATGCCCTGTCAGAAGAGCGAAAGGAGAAGTGGCGCTTAGAGAACCAGATGGCTTACGATGTCAGGAAGCTCACGGAGCAACTGAATCGTGGAGAAAGTGTCCTGCAAAGTACAATGTCATACGATGTGCGTCGCGGGTTGCAAGCTGTGCATGAGATGAGCGAGAGAGGTCAATTCTCTGGCATTTACGGTCCTCTCATTGAACTCGTTGAGCCTATTGATGAGCGCTTTTGCACTGCTGCGGATGAGGCTGCTGGCGGGTCCCTCTTCCACGTCGTCGTAGACACCGATGACACTGCTGCTAAAATCATGCGAGAACTGGAGAAAAAGAATATGGGACGTATTACCTTCCTGCCTCTAAACCGCCTCAAAGTTAAGGACAGCATCGAGTATCCGAAGAGTGACGATGTGGTGCCACTGATCGACAAACTGCGCTTCCCCTCCGAAGTTCGTAAAGGTGTTTTGACAGCATTCGGTAAAAAGTTGCTCTGCAGGGACTTGGATACTTGTGTCCAATACGCCGAACAAACCAATATGGATTGTTTGACGTTGGATGGCGACATGGTGCATCGTCGCGGAGCTCTTAACGGCGGATTCAAGGACCCTCAGCGCTCTCGCACAAAGGCTATGATGGACGTAAGACGTGCTCAACGAGATCTGGACGGCGTTAAAGATCAAGCGAAGAACATCAAGTTTGAGGCTCAGCAGGCTGATCAGCGTGTAGCCAGTGTTATTGGTGAAATCCAGAAGCAGGAGGCGGAGAAGCACCACGCCATCTCTGTATATGAACGTCTTTTCGAAGAGATCTCCCGCCTGAAGGTCCAAGTAGAGAACGAGAAGGCGAATTACCGGGAGAAGCGACGCAGCTTGGAGAGTCAAGAGAGAGAAGTTCAAGAGCTTGTCGCCAAAGTGAAATCACTTCGCTCCGAGTTGAGCACCCCCATGCGGGACACTCTGACCGATGAAGAGATGGACTTTTTGCACTCATTGTCGACAAAGATCTCAAAGCTGCAGACTGAAGAGCGTGCACAGAAGATTGCCTTGGAGGAGCTACGCTCCAAGAAAGAAGGCATTGAGACGGTGCTCGCGCAGAATCTGGTGAAACGGCGGAGCGAACTTGCTCGGCGATTAGGCGAAGAAGGCGTTGAAGAGCTGGTCGTCAGCGAGCGAGATGAGAACCTGAAAGCCAAAATGCTTGATCTGGATAATGCATCTAGGATTGTGGACGAGAACTCAGCTTCGCTCAAGGAGGTTGAGCAGAAAATCTCGAAGCTGCAGGAGGAAGTGTCCAGCGAGAAATCTCTGATCGAATCGCTGCACACAGAAAACGGATCGCTTAATGACCAGCTCCAGCAAGAGGCTCGCCGCTCTGAGAAAATGCTGAATCGCCGCCGCCGACTTCTCCAAAAGAGAGAAGATGCGATGCGAGACATTCGTGAGCTTGGAACACTGCCGATCACTGAGCTCGAAAAGTTCAAAGACTTGCAGTTTCGAGATGTGATCAAGGAGTTCAACAAACGAAACGAAAAGCTGAAAAACTACAGTCATGTAAACAAGAAAGCTTTGGACCAGTATGTCAGCTTTAACGAACAGCGAACCACGTTGCTTGATCGGAAGAGAGAGCTTGATGCAGGCTATACTTCGATCAACGATTTGATTGACGTGCTGGACAAGCGGAAAGACGAAGCCATTTTGCGAACGTTCAAGGGTGTATCCCACCACTTTTCCGAAGTGTTCCGCGAATTAGTTCCAACTGGAGAAGGGAAAATGCTGATTATTCGAGCGGATTCCAACCAGTCTGGCCGATCTTCGACCGGCGGCGATCGGTCCCAGGAATCTACTAATGTAGATACTTTTTCAGGGGTGCAAATCAAAGTCAGCTTTCGTGGCGAAGGAGATTCGTATTTGATGCAGCAGCTTTCTGGAGGTCAAAAGGCTCTAGTCGCGTTGGCGTTTATCTTTGCGATCCAGCGATGCGATCCAGCTCCGTTCTATTTGTTTGACGAGATTGACCAAGCGCTGGACTCCACCCATCGTGCTGCCGTAGCGGCTTTAATCCACCGACAAGCACACTCTGGTGACAACTCCGCACAGGTATCTATGCTTTGTTCTTGTTCTTGTTGTTTTCGAAGGCATCCTGGTGTTCTAACTTTGTGTGCGCATGCTGCAGTTCATTACATCGACCTTCCGACCAGAATTGGTCAGTGTGGCTGACAAGTTCTACGGAATTGGATACCAAAACAAGATCAGCAATGTCTATCCCATGACGAAGCAAGAGTCCCTCGACTTTATCGGTAACATCATGGCGGAAGAAGAAGAAGTTGAGCGTGCGGGCAAGTAAGCAATGCGAGCGTGAGAGATGCATTCGTAGGACTGGTTGGCTTTTGATACAAAATATCCATGGATGTCATCGGAGGTTCCCACGTACACAGTTTTCTTCTACTCTATTCTATGCTGATTGTGTCTAGTTCTTGGCAGTTTTTACTCGCTTCCCACTTTTGCGCAGACCAAGCGTGTCTCGCTCTTCCGCTTGCTTCGACAGGAATGCTGCTTTCAAGTCGTCGATAGCTTGCGGCGTAATCGCCCACTTGTTCATCGCCTTCGAGTTCTGCCAAAAGAAGACGCTCGTATCGAACGATGCAATACGCCATCTTGTTTTGCGGATGTGCTGCTTGCCTTCGCAGTATCCATGGTCTTTTTGAGGGATCAGCACATGCTTCTGGTTGTATCGACTCGCATTCAATTGCTGCCACCCCCGTGTCTCGTTCCAGGCAGGAATGATGATGATAAAAGCCAATGGACCGTCTGCAGCATCGAGAAGCGCAGTCATGTGGTCGGCCATTCGTTTAATCAACTTCGGGATAAACGGAGGGTTCGCTTCAAAGCACCCCGAGTGTGGTGCAAACTCGAAGAAGCTCCCAACACTCCCGAATGGGTGATCCGTGTCCAGAAATGCGCTGCAAAAGCGACCGTAGCGACAGTTCAACGGAGACGCAAAGCATTCCATTTTGCAATCGAAATGCTTGAGCAAAGCGTCAAAGCACTCTTCGTTCAGAGCAGCCTGGAAGCCCCCTCCATCAAGCGAGTCGTACCGCAGCAGCAAACTGAAGAGCGCATTCTCAAACGCCCGCTTATCTTGAGGTCGCGAGGTGACCGACACGTTCTGATGGCGTTCGTACAGCTCCTGGAGCTTCTTGTAATGCGCTTTACTCAACTTCACACTCGAGTTCCCGTACGTGAGCTGGCACATATCCTCGCCAGGACTTGTCTTCACGTGCTTCTTGCCAGTGCTGAAATCCTGCTGCACAAACTTGCGAAGCAACCGCTCGGATTCCTTCGTCAGTTCCTTGCATTTCCTGGTCGCCGCAGAGCGTGGTGCACCCGCTTTCAGCAGCTCTTCCAGCAACCCGCTGTAGTCACTTCCTGCGTGGGGGATCAGCGGATCGTTCTGCGTTACACCAGCATGTCATGTCAGTCTCTGGCGCGTGGCGCGAGTGGCATACGAGTGGTTGTAACATACCTCTGCGACTGTTAACTTCGACGTGAATTGCCAGGTTTCGTACGTAGAGTTTGGAAGCTTGGCGATCCCCATTTCTTCGCTCGCGCGCTTGATCCGGTTGCAGAGCATGCGCACCGTTTGCTGGCGCGAGATCTCCATCGGTGGCGTGATCAAGTACTTCTTCGCGGCTTTCTCGCGTTGCTGCAAGATCGAGTCGCTCAGTTTCTGCATCACGCGAGCGTTCCAAATGCCACTCCCACCAACATCAGCATTGGGGAAATGGAGCGTGTCCTCCTCCTCACTGTCCTTCGCTTCTCGGTCCCGTTTCTTGGTGTTGGCTGCCTTCGCATCGGATTTCTTGCTGCTCTTGGGAAGGGAGTCTGCTGTAGCTGCTGGCACTGGCGCATTGCCCGTGGCCTTCGCCATCGACGCGAGAATCGCTTCCAGCGGATCCATTTGCACACTCTCGGTTTCCAATGCGTTTGGAGCAGATCGCAAGTCACAACAAAAACAGCAACAACAACAAAAGACCGGCAAACTGGGTGTGTCCGATAAAGTACGATCGTATAAATCCGGATAAAATGGAGAATGTGAGGTTTTATTCGGTTCTCTCCGCTTACTTCCGATAGTGCAGATTGATTGGCTGGTATGCACGGTGATCTGGATGAGTGGGGAGGGCGGCAACGAAATGGCTGTCGAAGCGCTTCCGTCTGACTGCACCGGTAGTTTGAGTTTTGCAGTAACTCTCGCACCAAGTCCTTTTTTCCAAAATGGGTCACCGTAAGTTTGAAGCCCCACGTCACGGCCACATCGGTTTCTTGCCAAAGAAGCGTACCAAGCACCACCGCGGTCGCGTTCGCAAGTTCCCTCGCGATGACGCGTCGAAGGCGCCACACCTTACTGCCTTCATGGGCTACAAGGCTGGTATGACCCACATCGTGCGTGAAGTCGACCGACCTGGCTCGAAGGTGCACAAGAAGGAAGTGGTCGAAGCCGTGTCGATCGTGGAGACCCCACCAATGGTTGTCGTTGGTGTGGTGGGCTACATCGAGACCCCTCGCGGTCTTCGTTCGTTGACCACCGTGTGGGCCGAGCACTTGAGCGAAGAGCTCAAGCGTCGTTTCTACAAGAACTGGTACCACTCGAAGCGCAAGGCGTTCACCAAGTACGCCAAGAAGTACCAAACCAACCCAGCCGACATTGAGAACGAAATCAACCGTATCAAGAAGTACTGCCAGGTGGTGCGTGTGCTCGCGCACACCCAGGTGCGCAAGGTGAACCTTCGTCAGAAGAAGGCGCACCTCTTGGAAGTGCAAGTGAACGGTGGCTCTGCCGCCGACAAGGTGGACTTCGCCAAGTCTCTTTTCGAGAAGCAAGTGCCGGTGACTGCGGTGTTCGCGAAGGACGAGTTGATCGACATCTGCGGTGTGACCAAGGGTCACGGTTACGAAGGTGTGATCACCCGTTGGGGTGTGTCGCGTCTCCCACGTAAGACCCATCGTGGTCTTCGCAAGGTGGCGTGTATTGGTGCGTGGCACCCATCGCGCGTTCGTTTCACGGTCGCGCGTGCCGGTCAGCACGGTTACCATCACCGTACGGAAGTGAACAAGAAGATCTACCGTATCGGTGCTGCCGGTGACGCCAAGTCTGCCATGACCGAACAGGATTTGACTGAGAAGTCGATCACTCCTCTCGGTGGCTTCCCACACTACGGTGTGATCAACGAAGACTGGTTGATGATCAAGGGTGCCATTGTGGGTACGAAGAAGCGTGTGCTTACTCTGCGTAAGTCGCTCTTGGTGCACACGAAGCGTTCGGCTCTCGAAGAGATCAAGCTCAAGTTCATCGATACGTCGTCCAAGTTCGGTCACGGTCGCTTCCAAACCGCGGAAGAGAAGGCCAAGTGGATGGGTCCTCTCGCTCGCCAAAACCGTGCTTAAGTTGTTTCTCGCTGATCGACTTTTTGCAGCACTGGATGCTGCGTCTTGCTGTGGACGGCTTCTGATCTAAGGAACTAAAGCAAAATATACTGCGCTTTCAACAAGTAGCTTTCGTGTTCTCCTCTTTTTGCAGTGTAGCCTTGAATGGTGTTGAGTCGCTTCGATCTCAAATCGTGACCTGGATGTCTGCAGACAGAAAGCAGGATCAATAGCAATGGAGAGAAATGCGCTGAACAGCACTCTATTCGTCAAAATGTTTCTTTCATTGTCGGAAACGTTGCAGTGACAAACTACACACTACGGCTCGCATTCTCTCTCTCTCTCTCTCGCTTTCCCCTCGGTCGCACCACTTTCGAGCAAAAAGCCTGTTTGTGTGGAGCGCGAAGCCCTCTTGTTACTGGGTCTTGCTTTTCGCAGCAGATCCCTTCTTCGTCTTGATCAGACTCAAGTCGAGACGGAAGAGCACCATGCAGAACAGGAAAAACGCCAAGAACGCCGACACGAGCAAAAGCGGTTCGTGCAGCATGAACGTCTGGGGGAACTCAAACGTGACTTCGAACGGCACGTTGTGCGCCGCGATCACGTTCTTCTTCTTGATGATCAGCACGGGGCGACCGACCAACGGCGTGTCCAAGTACGTTTGACGCGTCGTGTCCGTGATCGAGTCGACCGCGAAGGGCAAGTTCGCCTGCATATTCGTGCTTCCTTCGGGTAAAATCACCTTCACCGTCAGGTCGTCCACCGCGGCACCGTCAATGGACGTCGAGAAATCAATCTCGAGCTTGAACTTGTCGCCTTCGCGAGACAGCACCGAGTGCGTCGGCACGGAGTAGCCAAGGTACCATTGCGTTTTCCAGCCGCCAAAGATCGGGAACCGCGACTTGAACGACAACTCCTGGCGCGTGCTCGTGACACGAAGTCGCGACGTCGACACATTGCCGATCTGGTCGCGGTAGTACACGTTCACGGCATCCTTCGGCAAGTACGCCTGCATGTCGTGGAACGACGCGCCGCGCTGGTTTTGCGCAGTGTACTCGTAGCGAGAGAATCCGCCCTTGAGCTTCGCACCCGTGTGCAGCAAGTCGTACACTTCTTCAACCGAGACGCGACCCCACATCGACACTTCGATCTCACGCACCAAGTTGGTGACGGTCAGAAATGGCGAGTGGTTCTTGAAGTGGACACGCAGCGACTTGCCGTCGACCGAGAATGGCTCCGTATTGGTGAATGGACCATACGAGAGCGTCGCACCCTTACGCGACACAGGCTGGATCGGAGAGAAACTTTCCACTTTCCCCGATGGCAACTTGACCTTCGTGGTCTGCGTCTCCGTTGTGTAGGGCGAGATCAGCAAGTGCGAGTCCTCGTAGACCACCAGTTGCTCTTCCTTTTGCGTGATCTCTTCGGGGAACGGGGTCAGCACGCGCGTGAAATAGGACGTGAGCTTGACGTGGCCAATCTCCCCCTTCGCGACGCTGTTCTTCAGCACCACGGTGTACTGCACAACATCTGGGTGCGCATTGGCGTCAACGTGGGTCGCAGCGACGACCTCGCACGGATTCTTGCCGCACTTGGCGACCATTTGCGACACGTGCTGGGCTTTGTCCTTTGGGAGACCGAACACGTACTCGCTCGTGTCCTGCTCGGCGTCCACAAACTGGATGTCGGTATGCACGCGCACGACATGCTTCGTCAAGTCCAGCACACGCTTCACCTATGATAACAGCATTCACACACAGTCCAGCGAATCCCCTAACGATCAGTATTCCTTGCCACAGTAAGAGACCGCTATCGCCGTCCTCATCGCTTGAGAAAGAGACCAGTGCAGCTCGTGCATTTGAACCCACGTTCTACTGGACCTCGCGAGCCGCACAGAACATGCTCGGAACCCTCACTCTCTGCGCTACCCACTCACCGACGTGTTGATGACCGCAGCGTCCACGTTCGCCGCGAAAAAGAGCGCCAAAAGCGCGAGTGTCTTGCGTCCCATCGCCATCTTCAAGAGCGAAATGATCCAGTCTGTCGATCCGACAGATCCACGCGGCACTCAACGTGTCTTTAATGCGATCCGAAAAGAGGGAGGGCGCACTATTAATGTACCGAGTGGTGGTCAATCCGGATACGTTGTCCACCACATCTCGTATCCGGAAATGACCATTTATTCACGCTATTATTGGACGAAACTGCGCTGCGGAGACATCATTGGCGAAAATGCGGTCGGAGGCTTGTGGAGGGGACAGCGTTTTGAGACTGCGAGCCATTCAATCTCATTCCGCTCGCCTGCTCCAGTTTAAAGCCGAACTTTCGCAAGGAACCATGTTGAGCCGCGTGACCCGAAGCGCCCTGAGCATTGCGCGTCGCAATGCTGCGACCGTGAACGCCCCTCGCTTTGCGCAGGTGAAGTTCTTCTCGACGGAGGAGTCCGATGCGCAAAAGGCGCTCAAGGATGAATTGGCGACGTCGCCAAAGGTGCAAGCCGTCTTGGACCAAATCTTGGAGCTCAACATGATGGAGATCGCGGAACTTTCCTCCGCCATCCAGGTAGGTGGAGTGCATTTGAGACCACTGCGCTGCATCTGACACAGCCGTATGATCGATATCTAACGGTGTTGCGCGCGACTGGCTATTGGTATTGGTGTAGGAAAAATTCAACATCCCTGACTCTGCCTTCTCGGGTGGCTTCGGTGGTGGCGGCGGTGCTGCGCCAGCGGCCGACGAGCCAAAGGAAGAAAAGACCCAGTTCGACGTGAAGCTCGCGAGCTTCGATGCCAAGAGCAAGATTAAGGTTATCAAGGAAGTGCGAGCAATCACAGGTCTTGGCTTGAAGGAAGCGAAGGAGTTGGTCGAAGGTGCGCCAAGTGTATTAAAGAAGGATGTGAAGAAGGAAGAAGCCGAAGCTTTGATCGCGCAGTTGAAGGAAGTGGGCGCCGTCGTCGAATTGGAATAGATCTACAACAACACACATACAGAGAGAAAAAACAAAAAAATGTGCAAATGAAACCGGCAGCCGCATGTGGAGTTTGTTCGTTTTTCCCGCGTGGGACTTGTGAGCATTTCGGTTTTTGTTGCGTTTTTCTTCCTCCTTTCGCATTTTGCGCTGCTTGTGCATGTACTTCACTCTCATCAAGAAGCTCCATATTGTCCGCTTTCCACATGAATATCCCCCACACAACGCGTGCATTTGCACATCCAGCGATCACCGATGGTCGTCATTTTCTCATTGATCGCCTTTGTGGTGCTCCTTTATGTTCGGAACCCGTCGACTCCATTCAAAATCTCCTATAAACGACCACCACCGTTAAAATAGTAGCCCGTCGTGGTGCTTTTGTTACAACCGACAGTCGGTCAATCTGCGAGATGCAAAATTGGGCTGTCTGTGGTGGTGGTGTTCAGAATCAGAAGCGTCCATCTTGGAGACGATGGAGTCGCTCAAGTCGCTGATCAACACGAAGAAAAGCGGCAATGCGGTCGACGCGCGCCACCAGCGCTGCGAGGAGATGCGCGAAGAAGCGCTCACCAAGTGTACGTGCCGCTGCTCTCTCATCCATGGTTGCGCTGTTTTGGAGGGTGTTGACATGACGTTTGCTGTTGTCGTTGCAGGTCCGCGAGTGTCCTTCCTGGTGAACATCATGGAGAAAATGGGCTGCAAGATGGACGCGGGGTTCTACTCGAGCGTCGAGTGCGAGGGCCAGATCAACGGCGGGTTCCACTTGGACGAAGCAGGCAAGCCGGGCGTGGTGCTCTGCCAGAACCACATCCAGGACCAGGAATGGATGGACCGAACGCTCGCGCACGAACTCATCCACGCGTACGACCACTGCCGCTCTAAGATGGACTGGAACAACTGCGAGCAGCACGCGTGCAGCGAAGTGAGTCTTCGACATCCGCTCAACGGGATATGTATGTGAAGGGCAGAGCTGATTGCTACCACTCTCGTGTGAATGCATGTGTAGATCCGCGCGGCGGCTCTCAGTGGTGATTGCAACTGGAAATACGAGTTCTTCCGCAAGAATTTCAACATCGCAAAGCAGCATCAGGTATGCGATTTCAGATGCGCTTTTTGGGTCGGAACCTACGAACTGACTTGCTTGTTTGTATTTGTGTGCAAACTTGTGCCTAGATCTGCACGCGACGAAGAGCGAAGCTCTCGATCCAGCACAACGAGGCATGCAAGGGCAAAGTACGACTTTGTAGCCTGCACATGTCGCGCCTTCTACCGTCTGCTAACCATTCGGTCGTGTTTTATGTGTGTGTGTGTGTGTGTGCAGGAGGAGGAATGCCTCGACAAAGTGTTTGAAACGTGCTACCGCGACGTCTCTCCATACCGTGAAATCCCATAGAAAGGAAGCATGAGTGGTCCACGACCTTCACCCACATACATCTATTAGAGAATGCGCGAATATAATAGAAAAAAAGCACCAAGACACAGATGTGCTGCGTAGTGTGCGTCCGTGACTCGTAATGAAGAGAAAAGCAGGCAGAAAACATGGAGGTTGAGTTTTCCGTCATTGAACTGTCCTCCAATGATTGGCTCCAGACTCACAAGAGTGACGCATAGTGTCGCTCGGCTTTTTTTGTTTTGCACCAAACCAACAACAGAACAGGAAGCGGTCGCAATGGCGGAAGTGATCGCAGCAGCAGCAGCAGTGGACGACGCGCCGGAAGTGAGCAGCTCTACTGCTACCCCCACGGAGAACGCTAGTGAAGACAGCGGCGTCGCGCACAAGAAGCGTCGCGTGGAGCGCCGCGAGAAGCTGCGCAAGACCGCGATCTGCAAGCATTTCGACAAACCTGGTGGATGTCCATTCCCGGATTGCAAGTTCGCGCACGGCAGGTACGTCTTTGTTGTGTGTATCTGGGGACGAATGCATGGACGCACATAAGCATGTGCGCTGCTCCGCTTACGATGCCGACACCACATACGCAATGCACAGATCGGATGTGAAGGATGGTGGCATGCTGACGGTTGCTGCCCAGCGGAAACTCATCCGCGAGCAAACGATCGCCCGCACGGAGGGCAAGTTCCTGGCAAGCACGGCCGCCGCGAGTCCAGCTTCACTGCGAGGCACAATGGTGCGTGCGTACTGTTTGCAACCATTCGATTTGATGGCGCAGCACTCCGTTTCTGAATGCGCATGCTGTTGTTTTTTGCACTGCATGCGAATTATTTTGCCGCAGATCGAGCGCTACTACACGGAGCTCTTCTCGTGCGACACAATGGACAAAAAGATGGAAGACCAGTATGTGCACATGCACTCGAATCGCCTTTGCGTCGTCGGCGTCGCTGCGAGCCACCCAGTCATGAACGAAGAGATCGAGGCAATTGAGTTTTCGAGCAGCGTGCTGGAGAGCAAAGTGAGCGGTAAGAAGAAGAAGGGCGGCCAGTTTATGGTACCCACGACGATTCTTTGCCAGATCAAGTGCAAGAGCGGCCAGTCCTACGCGATTCGCAGGTGAGACTATGCAGCATTTGATACCATCCATTGCCATATCCTCACTCCCTTTGTTTTGCATCATATGCTGCAGCTGCATCCGAGGAGCGCTTATTGAGGTGAACGAGAAATTGCTCGCACGACCGCAGCTTTTGCAGGAAAAGGTGAGCTTTCTCCACGCATTTGTATTCCCTCTTTTGGCATTTGCAAGACTTGGTGCTGAGGACGGCATTTCCTTCGTCAAACAGAACGACTCGGATGGATACCTCGTGATCATTCAGCCAAAGCAGATCGAGGTAGCAGAGATCCAGGAGTCGCTCTTGAGCAAAGACGAGTATCTGCAATTCCGATCGATCGTCGCTGCGGCTGATGACGCTTCGGCAAAGGCAGCAGCAGAAGCGGCGGCGGTGCATGGGGAGACCGATGCCACACCGACGAAGCAGGAGCAAGAGGCGGCAAGTGGCACACCATTAGATCAATAATACTCCCATATATGATAATCGACACGACGCTGTTGGCAGCAACACCAACAGCAACCGGGCACTCAAAATCTCTAGCTAGCTAACGTTTGGTTGGCGATGCAGCTCATCGACTCGATTTCGCATTCTTACTAATGACCACGTCCAGGATGGTTCGCATAAACTTTGTCATCTCGGGACGCTTGAAGCTCAGCTCGTCCTGGTGAGATACACAAATCAAATAGCGGGTGAGCAACAATTCGCGGCAAATGCATACAACATCCACAAACGTACTCGTAAATAGGAAGGGATCTTGATCTCTTTGCCCGGAGTTTCGCTTGGAAGGTACTCGATTTCCTCATGTTCATCCTCTGGGATACCAAGCTCGAATTGAAAGTGCTTTCCTGTTGCCGAATCAATAGTCGTGCAGGAAACATCCGTGCACGATGGATCGTCGTCATCCTCCACTGTCTCGATTAATTGGATCTCTGTAGAAGTGACCAGGCGGTAGATTTCCAAAAGCTGCACAACAACATTTCACACCACATCGATAAGTGCGTGCCGAAGTCTCATTTTATAAAAGAGCGACAAGATAGTGTGTACCTTGTTCGCTTGAGCTAATTGCAGGTTGTCTTCGACAGCCCTTGATGCTACACGGCGACAACGAGAACACTGTTACGAATGGCTCCGCAAAGGACAAAGCAATCCCATGTGCCTTACCAGAAGAAGCAGACCGTGCAGAGAGAGCTCTGTCACCGGATTTGGTATGCCGCTTTGCCTCGCTTAGCTGAGCTTCCAGTTCTTTGATTCGTCTCCGTTGAGTGTGGCTGTCTTCATTGGTATCTGCGTATTTTCGCTCGAGAGTTTCCAGTCTGGACAAAATACAAGTATTGCATTGATGAGCATCTATGTGGTGCACTTGCTTTTTAGTGCGAACACGATGCTGCAACGTACCGAAGCTTGCTCTCTGTTTGGAGCTTCTCAATCTCCTTGTCGCGCTTGATCTGGTCGTCTTGAAGACGCGAAGAAAGCGTCGAGACTTCTTTTTTCAATTTGGAAATCATTCGCTCGTACGTTTTCTTCTCTTCTTGTGCTAACGATTTAGCTTCCTGTAATAGCCGCTCGCTCTCCGTTTCACGTAACTGAGCCAAGCAATCATACACAACATGCGGTAAAGTCAGTCACCGAGATCACAGCAAGATGAAGCTCTCCAGACGACTGAATACGTACGTGTTTGAGCACTTCATACTTCTTCCGCAATGCCGTGACTTCACTGGAATCTGAAGATGAGCCGCCCGAAGCTTTCGACGTTTTCGGAACTACCGCATCGACCGACTGCACTTTCTTTTTCTCGGCTCTTGACGTGACCGTGGCGCTCTCTTTCTCTCGCTTGCGATCCTTTTCTTTCGAGCTTTTCTCTTTTGCTACTGCTGCAGTTGCTGCTGCGGTTTTCTTCTTCGCGTCTTGCACGTCCTGCTTTTTCTTCTCTTTCCGGTCGTCGTCGCGTTTCTTCTTCTTACTATCCGCTTTCCCTTCGTCCTCAGCACCATCGTCATTGAGTTTGCGCTTCTTCTGGTTCTCACGAGGAGGACTGCTGGACGCTTTCGAGCGAGACACCGACTGGCTGCTAGTGCTGGTGGTATTACTGCTACTGGCAGTGCTAGTGGACTTGGCGCTTTTCTTTTTCACAGGCTTCTCGTTCTTCTTCTCCTTTGGCTGGGCTTTGGACGATGGTTTCGAGAGCTTCTTTATCGGCACCAGGTCGTCGTCGTCGTCGTCGTTCTCGATGTCGTCCTTGTAGTTGTCTGCAGGGGACTCGCTCGAGCCTTTGCGCTGCTTCTGCGCCTTCTTCGCGTCCTCGGGCGTGTAGAAGTCCGAGTAGTCGACCTGCTGTCCCCGCACGCGTAGCTCCGGCATCTTCCTGCAAAACCTCTCTAACTCGGTCGTTCCCTTAGTGACTCGGGAGCAACCCGCCCGCGCTTGAATGACCTACTTGCCTGAGCGACCCGCAAACGTTCAAAAAGACAAAACGCGCGCGGAAATGCGAGGACCTCACCTTCCATTTTGCCCTCCACCCTGAACCCGCAACGCGAATTTTGCACATTTCGACTCTCGGTTTAGAGAAAACATCGACAAAGACCTCTCAGAACACGTACACCGTCGAAAATAGTGCGGAGCAAACAAGCACTCTTACAGGTTTCGGACACAAAAGCAGCTCCGAGCATGCAATATCTAGTTTCCTGCACACACTTGATGCGGACATTTGATCGGGTTATGGAGGTTTGTCTGAGCGGAAAGAAAACGGGAATCTATTTTACAATCCATTCTGTCCCCCTCATTGGCCAACTGATCAATCCGGAAGGAATAAATATTGTCTTCATCGCTGCAGCGCAGTTAAATAACACTGGATCGCATCGTCGTGGCGACCCTGATCTTGCAACACCCTCCCTAATAACGCAACCTCGACACCACCGCTGTTGCCCGAACGTTGCAGCAACTGAATGCACTTCCGACACGCTTGCTCAGCATCGTCGAGCTGACCAATCTGCAAGCGACATTCGGCCAACAAATACCACGCCACAGCACTCGATCGGTCAATCCCGGACGCTCGCAAGAGCTCCAAAATGGCTGCTTGGTACTCCTGCGCCTTCATGAGCGCCTTCGCATTGCGGATCGAGCGGTCCACGACGTGATGCGCCTTCCTGTACTGACGCACGCGCTCTCTCGACTCCTGTGCTGCTTCCTGTAAACGCGCAGCGGTGCGCTCGCTCCGCTTCAAGGAGTCTAGCAGCACCGGAAGTTCGCTCTGGCATTTCTGAATCTCCAATTCGAGCTCCGCGATTTCCCGCATCACGCGGCGATCCTGCTCGGAGATGTGGTAGACAACAGGTGCTGTGCTGCTCTCTTTTTCTGGCTCTCCTTCCTCCGGCAACGCAGAAACAAGCTCCTGCTTCGGTGGTGTCTTCTCTGATGCAACGCGAGTCTGCGGTGGCGTCAGCTGCTCGTCTACTTGTGGCGCTTCTTCCTCATCACAATCGCTGACCACACTGTCGCTGTGATATTTCCGGTCTTCGTCTTCTTCTCCGTCCCCTTCACTATCTGTGACTGAGATTGTGCCGGATGAGACAGAGCTCATTTGTCTATTTTGAGGCTTCCGCGCGGAACCTGAAGCTTGACCGGCGTGCAATAATATCCTGTGGGTCGAGGCGAAGTCAGTTGGCGTCTCCAACGAATGCTTCTCCTTTATCGCTGCGAGTGAGGAGTCCATACGCTTTGGCTCCAATTGCCTGCTCTTCAGCTGGGATTTGCCCATCGATTTGAGAGGAACCCCGCGCCGCAGATATCGTGCAATCATTTCTTCATCGTCGCTGTCGTCACTGCTGCTGTAATCGCTGCTGCTGCTGCAGTTGCTGTCATTTAAACTCGATACGGAATCGGAATCGGAATCGGAGTCTGCATATTGACGCGGTGGTTTCGGTCGGGTATCTGTTGTCGCCGCTTGGCGTCGGAATGGTAGCGGCTTCTGCTGTTGCTGTCGCTCAGGTTTTTTGAGTTGGTGTTTGTCTCCTGCAATGGCGGAGGTCTCTGTTGGGTACACGGGAGGCGCTTTCCGCGGGCTTCTCTCGTCGTGTTTTCTGGTTCTACTCGCCTGCTGTGGTGGTTGGGGCGGTGGTGGACGTCGTCGTTCTGGGACCGGCGCTGATACGGATTTGGGTCTTCCTACGGGATCCGACCTGGTACTGCTCGTCGTGCTTTCGATATCGGTGCGTTGGGATGTCGTTGTACTCGACACGTTGCTGTCGGTCTCGTAGCGCAAGCTGATGGTTCGTGGACGCACGGTGTTGCGCCTCCTTCTGGTTATACCGCGCTGGCATTCTGGGAAGCAGTTATCGCACACGCGCTGGGTGTGCCTCGACAGCGAAGACGGGACGATTGCTTTGTTCTTGGAGTGCTTGCCACACACAGAGATGCCGCAATGGCGGCAGTGGTGGCGGCTGCGAATGTAATTGAACTGCTTCCTGCAGATGCCGCAGGACGACGCGACCTGCCAGCGACCCTTGGGGATAAAGGACTCGGCAGAGCTTCGTCCGCGCTGCTCCCGCGATGGCGTCGACGCCTGCTGCGACTCAGGCAGCGGCATGCTCCTCGAGCTCGAGACGGTCGACTCCAATATGCAGATGAAATGCTTTTGAATATCGCGTCTGCGACGATGAGTTGCGCAGGTTAGAATTATTGACGGCAGTCGGCAACAGTGTTGGCTGTCTTTGTATAAGCGCTGCGTGCTTTTGTTAACGGCGACGTAACTGGCTTTTGAGTGCCATGAACCGACGTCTCTTTGCGGTCTTGCTCGCGTGTCAACGTTGCGCTGGGTGGGTGTGTTGGCGGGAATGTGCATGCGTCCCCATCATACAGCTGCATCCTCTTATTCCAGTCTGTACGGCACACAGAGAGAGAGAGAGAGAGTCACCATACATATGGATGTCAGTGTGTGCAGAAGGATGTAGAAGCGCGCTTGGAAGCATCGTAAAACGTTGAGAAATGGATGAGCAGGTGGTCGCTCCTCTGCATCTGTGGGATAAATATCGTCCAAAACAGCTGGCGGCAAATAATGAACGCGCAAAATGAGCGGAAATGAAACGAACACTGTCAATAGTCCCTGCAACTGCAACGACTCGAGTAGGTACGAATGGGTCAATTCGGGTTAATGCTGGACCATTCTGTGCATGCTCTTTCTTCTCGTTTCGCATTGCGGGAGACAGAATGGATGCGTTCGTGGTGCGGAAGCCGCGCCAGCAGCTTTTCGCGAACGACACTTTCGTGGTGGTGCCATCGACGGTGCAGGGCAATAGCGGTGGCGACGACGACATCGCTGCAGCGACGAAGGAGCTGACGCAGCTGATCGCGGCGAATGGTGGGAGCGTACTGACCGAGGAGAGTGTCGATGAAAGCAGGACAGCGAGAGTGATTGTCGCGCTTTTGCACCAGAAGCACGAGGTCGAGCAGCTCGCCAAAGCGGACCTCAAGATGATCGCGCGCTTGGTGAAGAAAGCGGGTGCGCAGAGCAGAGGCACCGCGACGCTCGTGCTGCGTGCGCAATGGATTCGCGACTGCGTCTCGCAGCAGAAACAGCTCGCGTACCATTCGTACGACCAGTCGAAAGCTGTACTCGCGTCGATTAAGAAGGAGGATGACGGTGATGACAGCAGTGCAAGCTCCACAGAAATGCAAACGTCTGAGCACGATGGTGCGGATACGGAGCAGCAGAGCAAAAAGCGAAAGATCGAGCTGAAGGAGCTCCACGCAGTTACGGCATCGGATGTTGTTCCGCGACCAAATTTGACACCGTGGCAAGAATGTAACCAGGGATCGCTGTTGATACTAGATGCGCGGTCAAAAGAGCAGCAAGAACAGCAAGCGAAGAGTGCGGAGAGGAAAGTCAAGATCGCCGGGTTTGATATGGATGGGACGTGGATCGAGACCAAAAGCGGGAAGCGCTTTGCAACGCACGTGCACGACTGGAAATGGCTTCACCGTACGCAAGTTCGAGCAAAGCTTGAGGAGCTCGTGCGAGCAGGCTATGAGATCGTACTGTTTTCGAACCAAAATGGGATCGCAAAGGGCAATGTGACAGCGAAAGAAATCCAGGTGTGTGTATTGGATGTTGGTGCAATGATGCATGCTCGCTAATCGACTGAGATGGTGTCTGGGTTCTATGAAACAGCAAAAAGTCGAAACGATTATTTTGAAGCTAGACTTGCCTGTGCTCGCATTGTTGGCAACGAAAAGCGACTTAATGCGCAAGCCACGACTCGGTGGGTGGATGACGATGCTGAAGATCATGGGAATCGAGGACCCTGATCAGGTGGATATGGAAGCAAGCTTTTACTGCGGAGATGCGGCAGGACGACCTAAAGTCACGGGTCGTACGAAAGACTTTGCTGCTACAGACTACAAGTTTGCAGTTAACATTGGCGTGGCATTTCACACACCGGAAGGTCTTTTTTTGAAGTCCAAGCAGCGAGTTCATACACACGCGGATATGTGGGAGATTGGCTTTGATCCGCGACCGCTGCGCAATCCCAAGTCCTCCTCGAGTAAGTTGGCGTTGTGTTTTTGATCGAACACCTGGTGTCTTTTGTGCTAATTGCTGCAAACTGCTGCGACTTCAAGGCGGTCTGCTAGATCCATCTACCGCTGAACTGGCGAAGGCAGCTCAAGAGATTGTTGTGCTGGTTGGTCCGCCTGCGTCTGGGAAATCGTTCTTCTCAAGAACACATTTTTCTTCCTACGTGATCGTCAGCCAGGATGAGCTGAGCACGTTGGCGAACTGTAAGAAGAAGTGCTTGGAGGCACTGGCTCAAAAGAAAAGCGTTATTATTGACAGCACGAATCGCGACCAACGAGCGAGAAACGAGTGGATCTTGATTGCGAAGCAGCAGGTGAGTAGTTTATGCACCGTGCGGTTCTTCCACGATTCGCAAACGAATGCGTTGTTGTGCTTCTTTGTGTCGTTAGAGTGTTCCCATTCGTTGCTTCGAGATGGATGTCCCAAAGCCGCTCGCGATGCATTTGAACACGTTTCGGTCCCTCACTGAAGACAAGAAGATCCCAGACATTGCCATTCACACGTTTTACAAGAATCTGGTGCCGCCACAAGTAAGATATCTATGCATCATTCCGATGCATCCCTTTTATTATTACAATTGACTCTTGACATTATTCGGTTTGGTTTGCCACGCTTGCTCTGTCAGATCACAGAAGGGTTCGCCGAAATCGTCAAAGTGCGCTTTCAGATCCAGGAAGACCAGCTCTCCCCCGAGAACTACAAGCTCTTATGCTCGTTTCTCTAAGACTATAAATACTACGACCTCTGTATCCATTTCCACGCAGCCACTCGGGAGCAGCGAGACGACATCGTATTTATATCTGCCGGAGACTTCCTTGATTGCCAGACCTCGCGCATTCTGACTCGGACGCTCTTTTCCACATCACCACTCTCCAGCAATCCATGAAGCAGAAGCTCCAACACTTGGGAAACTAGACACTCCGTGAGCTCTTTTCCAGGTCTGCAATGTCCTCAAAGATCAAGGATGGGCTCTTCATGGGCGACGTGGATGCTGCGCAAGACGCAGAGTTCCTCCAGCTCAATGGCATCGTGCACATCATCAACTGCGCGCCACGCCAAGTCCCAAACCTATTCCAGCAATCGCTGGGGCTATCGTACACGCCATGCGACCTTGACGAGGTACTGCGAAGACCACTATTCGACTTGAAGAACCGGGAGTTCATGGGTTTGGTGCAGCTAATCGATCGGTCGCTGGAGAAAACGGAGAGTGTGCTAGTTCACTCGCTGAATGGCGTCAACCGAAGTCCGAGCCTGATGATCGGCTACCTTATGGTTAGATATTGCTGGGGAGTCGACAAGGCATACGACTTTATGGTCACCAAACGTGCTGATGTCAAGTTGGACGAGTCTTATGCAGAGCAACTCTGCGCACTGGAGTCCCAGCTGCAGAAAGCTTACCCAAGTCGAGCGACGGAGCAGCAAATGTATGAGTGGGATCCGTCGACTGCGGATCGAAAGACAGACGAGCTTGTTCTCGCTCACACCTTCCTGAATGCGAGCGCTAAAACGGATATCACCAGCAACGGCGACCATCTCAAGAGAAAACCGTCGACACGAGCTCATCGCCGACTCACTTGGATTGACCAATGCGCCGAATTGGTATCGTATGCTGCTTTGTCTATGTGCTGTGTGCCTCTTGCTGTTGGCAAGCGAAGTATCTCTCACACGCTTGAATGATGGTTCGAAACGATGCAGAAAAAGCTTCATCCGTCACTGCTCGCCAAACCAGAACGCCCGCCAAACAACTCATACAGCGCCATGTTCCCTGTAAATCCTTTTGCTGTGGCTCGCTCTTCACTCGATGGAGTTTGTGTGTACTCACAGTAGCGGTGTGTCTACGTGTTAGGACAATGGCTGGGTAGATGTCCTGAACCCCAACAACCGTCCTGGAGCTCCCGCCGACCAAAAGCAGCCTGCTTTCAATGTAAGTAGTTTTTCCATGCCTCTGCGCCGCAACTTCTTTCATCGAAACGCGACTCAAACTCATGGTATCGCGCAGAATGGGAAAGATGCGACTCAAAGTTCTACGCGAGGTCGTGTGTCCGCTGCGAACGACGCATTCTTCGCTCCGGCGGAGTCGAGCTCCAGTCGCCTCTTTTCCAGCACACGGCAGCAAGAAAACGCATCACCTGATCCCCAGCTCGAAACTCCTCAGTCGGTGCGGAGCACGAATCCTCGTCTGCAATCTTTCTCGTTGCCAAGAAAGAAAGATCCCGAGCCGGAGACCCAGGTTTCTCAGTCGCCAACATCATCCAGTGATCGCGACGATCTCGAAGTCACGTACGAATATCCGGGATCATCAAAGCACCAAAAGCCGCGATATCTGCAGGAAACCCTCGCGTCGATCAATTCACGTCCGCGCAAATCGTCATCTCACCCAGCAGAGTATCGCACCTCCGCATATTCCACACCTGCAGGACGAACGTCACTACCAGCGAGTGCGAACACGCACCCTGCTATGGATCAAGGCGATCCGAAAGGGTCCAAGTCTGGGATGAGAAATCTGGGCAGGAAAGCCGTGGACAGCATGAACCCAGCGCTCAAGGTTCCAGCAGGACGGAATGGGAAATCACCTGCGGTGGTCGCGAGTAATGCCACGCCTCGCGTTCTCTTCAACACGGACTTCCCTCCTCCAACAGCAATCGGAGCAGGAGCATCAGGGGGAGGAGGAGGACTGGCCGCCCAGAGTTTTGCCAGCTCCATTCGTCGCAGCATTACGGAGTTTCCGGACCCATCCGCTTTAGCAGGGATGGCAGCGACTGCTTCGGGAGCTGGTCGTCCCCGCACAGCACCGCCGCGGCTCCGGAAAAAAGAGATCGAGACGAGTGATCTACTCTACAGTAAGAAAATGGACACTGGTGCTCGGATGCCGAGCGATGGCTCTCAGTCGTCTCGACGCATGCGCTCGTCCATGGACTATGGAACAGCGACTGCAAACCCAGCTGGACGAAGCTCGACGCGGAGAAGCACCGTCGGAGTCTCCTCCTCCGCTCCGTCTACTTTCTCGACTACTGCTTCTTTCTCGCGCTCGAAGGTCTCACGCGCGCAGTGGAAATGAATACGATCTTTATATTGAACAATGATAACAAACAGAAAGTGCATTCCTCTACGATGTCTGCAGCCTCGAAAGTGAGACTTCATTTCTGTAGCTGTTCCGACATGATTTAATACAGAAAAGATCTTCAAGGAGCCATTCGGATTGGCGGAAAGTCAACACACACTCGCACTTAACTGAAGCGGACGTTACAGATTGCCTTTCCAAAAGCTACACTGAATCAAAAAAATGCTCTAAAAATAGTCGCACGCATCAATTCAGTCGACGAAAGACAAGAGGAACGAAGAAGAGGCAAATGGGCAACTCTGCGCTCGCGTCCGCGTGCTTCGGTGGCTCGTCGGTATCGATAAATGACTGCCCACATGCGGCGTCGGTGGTGCGTCCACTCTCTTTCTAAAATCGCTGTGTGTCATCGTTGCTGTCGGACCCGATTGACTGAGTGTGTGTCTGTTCATGATCGCATCCGTTCGCTCAGGAGCGCGCTCTCGTGGTGGATGTGGACTTGCCAGCGCACTCCATGAATCGGTGCGTGTGTGTGTGGTGGAGGAAGTAGGAGCGCTCCTTTCTCGTGCAACGATGTGTGGCATGCTAACGCAAGGTGTTTCTCTCTCGAACAAACCAGCGTCCAGTTGAAGATCTGCGCCGTGAATTTCCATCTGCTCGTTCAGTTGCCCTTGAGCGCTCTAAAGCAGATTCTATTGGCTTTCATGCGACGCCAACAGGAGAACTGCATCGAGGATGCTGAGAGGAATGGTGGAAGCAGCAGCATTGCAGATCCTCCGATTCCAATTCTCACTGTTACGGCTCCGAAGGGGTTCAACGCATTCAGCATCCACGTCACCAGCAGCGCGAACGATTCCGCCCCACAAAAAATGTTCGTACAATTTCAGAAAGACACAAGGTACTCTGGTGTAGCTCCGGAGGAGGAGGAAGAGAATGCACTTTTGAGCGAAGACGAGCGGTCGAGCATCCTTCAATTGCGAGCTTGTGCACGATGTGGACGCGCAGACCATGGTTGCGCTTGTGGTTGGCGGACGCTTCACTCCATATCTCCCTCTGAAGAAGACCAAAGCCTGCTGGAAGCGATCGATGCAAAGCTGGTGAGCTCCTCCATCTTGTCATCTCCCACTGTCTCATATACCCGAATACGGAGACTCTCACATGCTGCTTTTGAATGTTGGACCTATAAATCGTGCAGCCAAAAGTCGCTGCTGCGAATGCGATGACAGTCGCTGCATCCTTTCACCTTCGCCTATCGATGCCGTCAAAAGCGCCGCCATTTTTCGAAACCACGATTTTCAAAAAGAAGATTGCGCACCCCATGATTGAACGTCCCTATGCGGTACGTGCTCCCTCCAGTGTCGCGTTTCCTCTCGTACCTTCACAGGGAGCAACCAGCAACCGTACAGTAATCTCCCAACTCCTTCAGGTCTATACGATTGAGGTTCGTCATGGCGGAATGAAATGGCACGTGACGAGACGGTACCACGAGTTTGCCCAACTGCATCTCCGCTTGGCAGAACTCGTGCCTGAAAGTGTTCTCCCCGTGATCCCACCGACAAAATGGTACTGCATCTTGTGCTGTAGCTCTTGGCTGCATACTCTTACCACTCTCTGCACTTCCTTGATGTTTGTTCTGTGTGGAAGGCTTGGGACGCTGGACGAGAGTTTCCTGCTAGAGCGTGTCCTTTCGCTGCACAACTACCTTAAGGGAGTCTTGATGATCGACTCGGTGCACACATCGGTGCCGTTGCTCTCGTTTCTCGGAGGTAGCAAATTGCTAGTCATCTTGGAGTTTTGCCAGTGCCTCTTCCAACATCTGACATGCTGTCCGTGCGGGATGTAGCCTTGTCAACCACGTATGATGACCATGAAGCGTTGACATTTATCCGTCGCGATGTGCTGCATCTGCGAATACTGAACTACTACGTGTCTCCTGGCGATCTCATTCTCTTTCGATGTTGCGGACCGGTTAGCGGAATTCAACGATCGGTAAGTGCCAAGCTGCGATTTGCTTGTTCCGTTTTACTTGGGGAGGGAGTATCTGTAACTTGCATTTCTTTGGTCTGACACGAAAGATGACAGGGTCCGAGTGGGATCACGTGGGAATCGTCGCCCCAGGCTCCAATCCGACCTCCTTTCACCTTCTAGAAGCGACGGGGGAGGGCGTGTCAGCGTTTCCTCTTGTACGCTCCACAGACTCGGACGCTTCGCTTGCAAGTTCAAATGGACGCTGACTGATCTCGCATTTTGCCATTGTAGACGTCGCGCTTGGTGGCGTACTCGGCATTCCACATCAAGTACATCGCACTTCGAAAACTCCGCACACCGCTCATCACTCCCTCCGCACGTTTTGATCTGCTGCAGCGATTTGCAGTCGAGGTAAGAAGAAACGGAACCATAACGTCGTTTTCGCCGTAGCAATCTCTTTTTACCCAGCATCGCTTCCGCTCTTCTCGTGTGTGCTGACATAGGTGGAAGGCAAGCCGTATGGTCTCACTGTCGGAAAATTGCTTCGCGCAGCGTCAACGAACCCCTCCGCGAGGGATTTCTTCTGCTCCGAACTTGTATGTGTGCGCTCGCTTCGATTGTGATATTCTGTGTCGGTTTGCTTTTTCGTTCTCTCGACAGAGGCTGACACTGGATGTGCATTTCCACCAGGCGGCAGAAGCGTACAAAGCACTGGGTATCATCGACCCAAGAATACTGTCGAGCAACTTCTGGCCAGGTGCGCTCTCTCCTTCCATCCTTCGAGCCAGATCCCCACGCTGACATCCTTCCTCTTGCTTGTCTTTTCTTGCATGTATCTTCATAGGATCTTTTGCGTCGGGGGATTTCGTGGATGCGGAATTGGCACGTCATGGTGCTGCCTTAGACCCTGAAGTCCTGATAGATTGTCGCCTCTTGGAAGTAGCCATGGCCAAGAAAATGTGGGGCATTAACTAACTATCAACATCCTGCTGAACTACTGCTGTTTTCAAACCGGTCGAGCTAACAGACGTCGGTTCTTTTGAGAGGTGCTGTTTCTGAAATCTTGGACAACGCCTCTATTGATCTCAAAGAGACGCGCTGTGACGCTTCACGCCACCCGCACACATTTCGCTCAGTCAGTCGGGTTTCTAGCTTCACGCGCGCCAAACTGAGCGAACCACGATGAAGAAGCTGTTCAAGCTCTCGTCCAAGTACCATGGACAAGGCGCCGTTGTGTTTGCCTGGCAGCCGAATGGCGCCTTTCTCGCCACAGCGGGGAAAAATGGACTCGTTCACATTTTCGATCGCCAGGGGGAGCAGTGCGATGAGATCGGCTTAGACATGACCGCCCCCGTGTTGGCGCTCGAATGGGATCCCGAAGGTGCGACGCTCGCAATCTTGCAGCAGGGGAGTAGCGTCGTCCCGTTATGGGACTTGGGTACGCGGTCCACGCAGAATCTCGACACGAACCTGAAAGATCCGACGTTCATCAAGTGGTCGGCAACAGGCTCCCAACTCGCAATCGGAACGCAGAAGGGCAACTTGGTCCTGTACAGCAAGTCGACGCGCAAGATCGTGCCCGTGCTCGGCAAGCACTCGAAGCGGATTACGTGCGGAGCGTGGAACCTGAACGACCAGCTCGTGCTCGGATCCGAAGATCGCATGGTGACCGTGAGCAACCAGAAGGGGGATACCATCGAGCAGCGAGAGCTCAGTTTGACGGTGAGATCTACGAACGAATGCGTACCAACTTACTTGTACCAACATAACTTGTACGGCTATGGATGAGTGAGTGTAGCCAGTGGACATCAAGTTCGGTCGGAAGCGCGGGGACTCCATGAAGGCGGCCGAGCAACTCATCGCGATCAGTATCGTGAAATCAATCATTTTGCTCAATCTACAAGACCCAGGAAATCCGATTGAGCTCACCTTCCAAGGGGTACGTTGGATGTGACCCAGCACTGCGTGTCAAAACGAACTCTGACCTCAGATCTCTCGGTTCGTGCTTTGACAGCATTACGGGACGATTGTGTTTTTTGAATGGTTCGCCGACGGGATGGTGATGATCGCATTCACGGAAGGCTACTTCATCGGCATTTCCACAAAAATCGATGTGAGTTTGGTGCCAGTTGTATCTACTACCTGCTGTCCGATCTCACTGACGGGATGTTCCTGCATTCGAGATGATAGGAAGTTGGCGAAGAAGTGTTCTCGAGTAAATTCTTCACGGAGCGCATTTTTTCGGCTGCGTACTCCCCCGTGCTCAACCGCACTGCGATTAGCGGTGACAGCGGAATCAAGATCATCGACATGGGTGATTACAAGGAAGTTGCGGGGGATGCAATTAAACTCACGGATGCTGAGGTATGGTGATGTGTTTCGAAATAGTTGCTTCCTTAGCACTCTGTGTGTGGAATGGACTGAAACATGCGTCTTTGTGCTCCCTGTGTCCAGGAAAATGAAGCGAATCTCATGAGCTTCACGATGGATGGTCAAATTCTAACGGTAGCGACGCAGGGAGGGATCATCCAGAATTTTCTAGCCAGGATGCCGATGATTTACGATAACTACAACAACTATGTAGCCTACTTGAGCTCGTTGCGAGAGCTCAGCGTCGTGGATGTGCTTGGACGTGACAGCCCCATCCACATCTCAGTCTCCATTGAGCCATCGTTTGTGACAATCGGACCGCGGCACGTAGCAGTTGGGATGAACAATCGCGTGTGGTACTACCGCTGCGATGGCACTGCCAACGATTCATTGGTGAATGAGCAGCAGTACCTTGGACGCGTCACCATGGTCAAGCTCAACCGCGACTATGCAGGGGTACTTTGTGACGGAAAGGCAAGCCTTCACCTGATTGAACCAGGGACTGGGACAAACGCGGACCTGCAAGAAGAGCAAGGCAAGGTTTTCTCGAGCTCCAGTGGCGGTCGAGACGAACGCAACAATGAAATCAGCTCCATTGCGATCACGAAAGATTTCTTCATCTATTCCACGTCGAATGGAACAGGCGCCATCCATTTTTTCTACCTGGCAGAGTGGAAATTCCTGGAAGGGTGTTCCTATCGACATGATGACGGTGTCGGAATTGTTCAGATCATCCCCAACCGAGAAGGTGAGTGTCTTTGCTGCTCGCTAAACCACCAGATTCGGATATCTCTGCTGACACTATCTGTTTTCACGAAACAGGAACCCGCGTGCTGTTTTTGGATTCTCGTCGTCGCGGGTACATCCTGAATGCTCCCACGCGTGAAGCCATTTTCATCCCCAGCATTCCCAGCACAACGACGAACATTCTGTGGGATACGACCGACCCTTCTGTGTTCATTGCACTGCAGCCATCCGAGTTCAGTCTCTTCCAATACACGGACATTACGGTCAACGGACCCGAGGTGACGCAATTGGGGTTCATGGAAATCCACAACAATGGGGACTTCATCATCTCCCCGCAGAATACGAGATTCCCATCGGATCTTTCGCCAATCCTGATCTGCGACGGCATCGTCACCTGCCAGCATGCGTCGGGGAAACTCACCAGTATCACGTCAAACACCCATGACCAGCTCCAGAAATCTACGCGGACGACGGTCACTGGCGAAATCGAGAAAAGTATCTTCCGTCAGAATCTGAGCTTGCTGCGAATGGAAGCAGCGTGGAAACTCGCGCTCGCCATCGATTCGCGGGACTACTGGCTCGCATTAGCAGGTCGCTCCATGCATACGCTTGACATTTCGATCGCGAAACGCGCGTATCGTCAACTTGGCGACTCTGGGATGGTCCTTGGACTGAACCGCATCGAGAGCATTGAAGAGAAAAATTTGTTGGCTGGTCATGTGCTGATGCTTTTTGGCGAATATGGTGAAGCACGACGCCTGTTCCTCAGCTCCAGTGACCCCATGGCGGCACTTCATATGCAAAAGAACCTGCTGCAGTGGGACCAAGCGCTCAAACTCGCCGACTCCCTGGCCATTGAGCTGGTCCCAGAGCTCAGCGTGTCGTATGCGACGCAGCTCGAATTCCGTGAAGAGTTCGAAGGAGCGTTGAAAATGTACGAGCACGCGACCAATGTCACCGATGAGCTGGGCAAACCTGTGCCGTGCAGCGAGAAGCTACGCAAGCAAAGTTTTGCTGGCATTGCTCGATGCACGTTCCGCTTGGGCGATCTGCGCCGCGGAATGAAGCTCGTTTCAGAGATCGGGGACGTCAATGTCTACCGAGAGTGTGCGATGATCCTGGAAAGTATGAAACAGTCTGGGGATGCCGCTGTCCTCTTTGAAAAGGGGCAATTGTACGAAAAAGCCGCGCAGATCTACATCCAAATGAAGAACCTGGCAAAAGCAGCACCACTCATGTCGAAGGTCAAAACGCCAAAGATCCATGCCCAATTCGGGAGAGCAAGAGAAACCGCAGGCGATTTCAGCGCCGCGTCAGACGCCTACGAAGCTGCATGTGATATGGACAATGTCGTGCGAATCCAATTGGAAAACCTCCACAACCCAGAGAAGGCGTTCTCTATCGTGCGCGATACAAAATCGTCCGAAGGGGCTCTTGCCGTGGCAAAATACTGCACCGAGTCCGGGAACTACAAGTGCGCAATCGAGTTCTTACTGATGGCGAACAAAGAAGAAGACGCCTACCAACTCGCGCTTTCGCACAATGAAGTGGACTCCTTCACGCATTTGCTGGGTGAAAACATCTCGATCGAGCGTGCTGCAAAAGTGGCGCAGCATCATGAGCAAAGCCATGCACCCGCGCGCGCCGCCGAATTCTACCAGATCTGCGGCAACTACAACAAGGCATTGCGCTTGTTCTTGCAATGTGGGGACTCGGAACTCACAAAGGCGATCGATGTCGTCGGCAAGGCTCGAAACGATATGCTGACCCATACTCTTATCGACTACCTGATGGGCGAGAATGACGGCATTCCGAAGGATCCAAACTTCATCTTCCGCTTGTACATGGCGCTAGGGAACTACGCACAAGCTGCGAAGACTGCGATCATCATCTCTCGTCAGGAGCAGGAGCTTGGCAACTACAAGATGGCACACAACGTTCTCGTGGAGACTCATCGGCAGCTGGAGGCGCATAAAATCCATGTCAGTCAGGACCTGCGCAACTCGCTCATGCTGCTGCACAGCTACATCTTGGTCAAGAAGCTCGTGAAGCGCGGCGACCACATGGCTGCTGCACGCATGCTGGTTCGGGTCGCCAAGCACATTTCCAAGTTCCCCACGCACGTGTCCAACATCTTGATCTCTGCTGTCATTGAATGCCAACGTGCGGGTCTTCGCGCTTACAGTTACGACTACGCGACGACGCTCATGCGACCTGAGTACCGCAACAACATCGACAAAGAGATCAAACGCAAGATCGAAGCGATTGTGCGGCGTCCGAACAAGGAGCAGCCCCCCGACCCAACGACACCGTGTCCGTATTGCACCAATGAGCTCGCCGAAGGCGATCTGGACTGCCCGAAATGCAAGAATTGGATTCCGTACTGCGTCGCCACGGTAACGAAATTTGCTTCCTGGATGAGGTTGTTAACTTTGCCACTCATTGAGTACTTTTTGTCTCAATTTGTGTGTGTTTTGCTTCTCTTTTCTGCAGGGCTACCACATGGTCAAGGACGATTGGACGCAATGCCCCAAATGCGCCTTCCCCGCGCTTTTCTCGCACTTGACGGCGCATTTGGAAACCGATCCGACGTGCCCCATGTGCGAGCAGCCCCTGGAAGCAAAAGATGTGAACCGAATCCCGGAAAGCGACGTGAAGCTTGGTGAGGTTGCTGTCGCGGAGCCTTGAGAGGAGGAAGCAGCTCAGTTGTCTTTCAGTTGAAAAGGAAATACTAGTGTATATTTTGCGTTGACTCGCACATCGTCTATAAATTAAATTCCTTTTTCGCTATCTACAGGATCGGCCCGACAGCCTCTCGCAATATTTGTGTGTCACTTCGTTCTACTGCTCGACCCATGTCATCATCGTTACGACATAAACAGCATCGTTTTCTCGTACACCAAGAACGTCACGGCACTCACGGGGAACGCACGCAGCATCGTGGCGCCAAAGCCTTTGAGGAAATAATGCGCGCCTTCGGCTGCGTAGTGGGCTTTCGTCAACTGCCACGCCGTGCGCTCGTTCGCGAACCCTTGGCTCTGCACACAGGACTTGACGACGTCCAGGGGCTGACAAATGAGCCACGACGCCGAACCAGCAATCCCCCCCGACAGCAGCAAATGCATATCCGTTTCGTTGTCTGGGTCCCCCTTTGTGAGGAACTTCTTGGACACTTCGTACGTGAAGAAGTACAGCCCGAACGCAGGCATGTCGCGCAGCAGACACACTTCCCAGCCACGGAACAGTCCCTTCATTCCGTGCTGACGAACCAATTGCTTGCCGCACTCGATCGTGCTCTGCTGCTTGGTTCTGCTCTGGTTGACCTGCAGTTGGATCTTCACGTGCTCCGAAGGTGCAGCGAACACCGTCTGCACGAGTCCCGCGGCGGCGCCAGTGAGGAAGTTCTGCGACGGACTTAGCTTCTCGACATTGGTCGCGTCTTTGATCGCTCGCGCCGCGACGCCTTGCACGCCAAACACGACGGCGTTGATCGGCGCATTCGACAGGATCGGCGAGAGCAGTCCCTTGAAGAGTCCCTGCGGTCCCTCTGCGGCGATGATGTGGCGCAGCGTCTGCACCACCGAGGGCGTGCGCGCAGTCTCGGCTGTCTGCAGGCGCACTTTGACCGTGTCCAGCGGATGGCCCGCGATGATCCCAGCGACGCCGCCGACCGTGCCTGCATTCAGATCCTTCAGCACATCGATCCACTCCATGGGGGCTTCCAAGACACGCACACGCACTCGCCTGACTTTGCCTCGAAAGTCGCTCAGTCACTCAAACGCGTCTGAAGAACGCCGAACGAATGAGATTATGTATGACACGACTCAGGAAGTTCCTGATCTTGTTGCGTTGCGAGCGTGAACAGCGAGCGCTCTCTCCCTCCTTCGCATAGTGATGCTGATCACAAAAAGGGGGGACGGGTTCCCCACCAACGACGACAACCGGAGCGTCACATGTGGAACGCGCCTTCAACCCTTCCCCTACTCGCGACCATGATTTTGGAAGTGACACATCTGAGAGAGTTTCAGCCAATCATCGGTGCCGACGAGCATTAGATGCTCACACAGATTGACAAATCAAACGGATGGTGCTGCTGTGACAGACCACATTCGCGTACAGCAGAGCCTGCTATATTTGATGCTGGTGTGGGCCACGTGTACAGCTCAAACAGCATTTCATCAAATCAAGGTGCAACCTCAAACTAATAGTGAAAAGAGGAACATACCAAATTGAAGGTGGGTCGAATGAGTAAAACAAACAAAGATTGTACAAAACTCAAAAATAAGTGTGGTTTACTGGATACCCATAAAATAGAAAAATGGTCAATTCCTCAGATAAAGTACAAACGGAAAAAATCAGCCAGTTTCCATGAAAAAACCAAACAATTCATACCCTAATTATTCATAAATACAGTCAAGTTTTGACTCTCCGCACGGTCCGAGAGGCGGGATGGCGTTTTGTGTTGTTGCGCGCAGGAGGATGCATCCATGTGGTGTGTGTGTGTGTGTGTGTTGGCAAGGATAATGTGGTGGGATGTGCATGTTTTAGTGTGTGGACTTCCCAGATAGTCTAGGTGGTTAGGATGGCTGGCTCTCACCCAGCAGACCCGGGTTCGAGTCCCGGTTTGGGAACACTTT